>PVKH010024983.1:0-13509 GCA_004027955.1 Chaetophractus vellerosus | reverse complement strand
TTTTTTTTTCTAAATTAGGATTT
This sequence comes from Chaetophractus vellerosus, assembly GCA_004027955.1. Classification (NCBI taxonomy): domain Eukaryota; kingdom Metazoa; phylum Chordata; class Mammalia; order Cingulata; family Chlamyphoridae; genus Chaetophractus; species Chaetophractus vellerosus. Next base: position 13,486 of record PVKH010024983.1, on the reverse strand, counting down.
GCTGAACCAGTTGGTAGGTTATTTTTTCTCAATTATTGGATCTTTTAACTTAAGCAATAGTCTAAATTTATTCTTCAGTTTTGTAATAGTTTCTGTAGACCTGATATTTTTAATTGCTCCCTAAGCCAATTAGAAAGCAGCTCCTGGTGAAATTTTTAACCAGAAAAATCAACTGAACAAAAATAATTTTAAAAAAAATAAAACAGTACAAAAGACTCTAGGATTAGTTGTAAATTCTTAATCAAATGAATGGAGGATAACTGAAAAAGAAGACTAGAATGAGTGGGAAATGAAAAAAATTGAAGAAATAAAAGGAAAGAAGCAAAGTTTTTGACAGTCTCTTCAAGCTCTCAAAGCACATGGGAGGCTGGCGGAAAAGAATTAATTCATTTATAAAAAGAATGAAAAAATATAAATTAATTAATTAATTAAAATAAAAAGAATGAACTCACTTGTAATACATATGCATAAAAACTAATTCCGAGCTAGTCAAACATTGGGAAAAAATAAGGGATGTACAAAATAATGAGCTCCTCTTTAATGAAGAGTCCCAAACCAAAGTTTCCTACCTGGCAGGGACTTCATAGAGGGGTACAAAGAGCAAGTGGGTGAATAGACTAGGGTCCTCTCGGTCTAAGAACTAAGAACTAACAGGCTCTTTCCAGTCCTGAAACTTGTGCCTTACATGCCTCATAATGGGCACTTTGCTGGAGATCACAGCAGCAAATTAACTGATGGCGAAATGTTTGTGCTTCTTGAGTGTCATTTTATAAGACTCCCCCAAGTTGTACATTTAATAGCTAAATAAAAAAATAATTGTTTGTGTTTTTATTTTAGCAAAAACTTCACCAATTCCTGGTAAGTACGTTATCTTATTTATAATTCTACTGTTAAAGTCTATTGCTGTGTACACAAGGCTATTACTAAGTTTTATAGTTGTTCTTTCTTCAGTGGAAGAAAAGCCAAGAATTTTTCTGTTGTTGAAAATCATCCTGAAATGAAACCCAGGTGGTTTATAGAAAAGAGAAGTACAGTGAATACCAATCAGGTCGACTGATTTTCCAGTAACAAAAAAGAATATTCTTACAGGGGATAAAAATGAGTTGAAGCTGAGAAAGAAAAATAGAAAAATACAAGGAAAGAAGAGAATAATTTTTTTTACATATTCTATATAGTCTTTTAAATCATATACACAGGAACCAAAAATTGAGTTGGGAGGCTGGACAATTAATGTGAACAAAGTTACCAAAGTTAATAGAATATAACCAGATAGTAATGAGATTAAAAATGGAAATAGAAATTCTGAAAGATAAAAGATAGATGAGGTGGGAAAATGAAACAACAAAGTGCAAAAGAATCAAACTCACTATATTGTATCTTAATGGATAGGAGAAGCAAGTAGAACTACCATTGACCCAATTCATTTTAACAAAAGGAGTTCTATTAATAAGAAAATGCATTTTTAAAAAAGTAATTGATCATATTGGCTTAGATTCTGCAATAACTGAGGACAAATGGCTAAAAACTGTCAGATATTTCAGACTAAACTTTAAGAAAGCAGACTTCTAAATTACCAATTATAAACCTAGAAGACTGCTATATCTGTAAGAAATCATGATCCCCTCAGTAAAAAAATAAACATTTAAGAACACTGTAGGGGGAAGCAGATGTGGCTCAAGCTATTAAGCTCCCACCTACCACATGTGAGGTCCGTGGTTTAGTTCCCAGTGCCCCCTAAAGAAGACAGCAAGCTGGTGCAACAGGTAGGGACAGCAAACTGATACAACAAGATGATGCAGCAGAGACACAAGGAGAAAAACATAATGAGACACACAACAAAGCAGAGAATGGAGGCAGCTCAAGCGATTAGGCGCCTCCCTCCCACATTGGAGGTCCCGGGTTTAGGTACCAGTGCCTCCTAAAGAAACAAGAAAGACAAACAGTCACAGCAAGTGCAAACAAGGGGGTAGGGAGAAATAAATAAATTAAATAAATCTTAAAAAAAATTGGAGGAAGGATAGACCATTTGGTCAAAAGTATCTAAGATTTATTGATGATGGACATAATATACATGAAGAAATCAGGCAATTTTGGTTCCAAGCCTGACAGGGACAAAGAAACATTCACAGTCTTATAAACTAAATGTTCTACAGTTTCCTCTCAGTGCCGTCTCCTCCATTCAACATGTGGGGAAGAATGAGATATACTAATTCTATCCTGTCCAAGGGCCACACTTCAAGTGACTCAAACTAGACCATGACCAGACTACTTGCACCCCCTTGCCCTATATTGGAAATTCTAAATTACAAGGTTTTATTTCTCATATGTTCTTCACTTCTCCTGTCAATGTCCTTGCTCATAGAGAGTACTATAAGAACACTGAAGCAGATAGGCCTCCAGACTTTTACCTGGAGAAATAGGAAAAAAAAAATTTTTTTTGCAAGTATATAGTTCTTAATTTTTATTTAATCTGGGGAAAATAGCACAGAATAGTCTGGAAAAGGAGAGTAAGATTCTAAAATTTGCTGACTTAGTTTTAGAAAACCATATGAAAATCAGGCCTGGAGCTACAGCAGTTCAAAAAGAAAGAACCAAACTTAAAAAAAAAAAGATCTAGCCCAATATAACCAAGTTACAAAACCACATTTGAAATCATTTTGGCATTATCTTTACACTTGGAAATATGCATATACTTGATCTGGCAATTCCACTACCAAGAATACATCCTATGAAATGGTGTCTGATACTGCTGCCAAATACTGAACCTTTTTTGAGGGGAGGTTCTACAGTGAAACTCAGGCTGCTTTTTGACTTTCTCCACTGCTGCCTTGGGATGCAGCCTTTACTAGTCTGCTAGAAGCCACTCTTCCAAAGTTTTATTACTGTTGTCTTCTCTCCTGTTCTCTTTTTACTTGAAACCTCTTGCTTTTAAAAAATAATAAAATTCCCTTTATTGTTGTTTTAGTGGAGTTTCAGATAGTAGGTACATGTGTTCAACCCACCATTTTTATTTGGAAGTCCCATACTTTTTTCATTATGTATGTATTCTTAATGGCTAACCCTTTTCTATAATGCTTATCTGTCATTTCTTCTACCAGAGGCTATATCATCCTAATTTTGATGTTAAAAGACAGAAATACCTATAAAAAGTTATCTAAAAATCAAGAGTAAATTGAGATAAAGGTAATTTTTGAAGTTTTCTTTCTCTTTCTTTCTTTCCTAATATACCTGTTAGCCAAACTCTGTCTTTGACCCTTCACTGGGTTGTGGAGATGGAAAGGAAATTAATAGAGCATATGTTTGATATTTAATTCTTTGTTCAATTTTTTGGATGGCAAATCAAAAATAGACAATTAAATGAATGGCTTTTAAGCTCTGTATATATGAAGCCAGTTTTTAACTGCTCAGACCCTATGGATTTAGTTGTGCATTGAATTTAGACTTTGAGGTGGATTCTGTAGGGGTAGCCCTGACAGTCATGTCATTGTTCATCCCGAGGCCCAAGGCTGTTTCATTCACTTTACTGATAACACTGAGGAGATCTCCAGGCAGCTTTAGCACTGTGGACTATTCTGGGCCAGATGCTGAGGGTGTGGGCAAATCTAACCGTCTTTAGAAATGTAGCACATGGACAGGCTGGTTAGGCTTTAAATTCTACATTGACATGTTTACTTCTTGTAGAAGATCATAATATAGAGATAAGTAAAAATGTTGAACCAATTTATACTCCTACCAATTATGGCCGAGAATATCTCTTGTTCTGTATCTTGACCAACACCAGGCATGAACAAATTTTAAACTCTCTGAATTTGATAGGTGAAAATGGTATCATTTTAATTTCTTGTTTGCATGTTTACTAGTTAGAAGATTTTTCCAATATTTTTGCCACCTGTATTTCTTCTTTTGTGACCTGCCTGTTCATATGCTATATTGATTTTTAATTGATTTGTAGAAACTTTTTATAGTGATTAAGGATACTGACCCTTCGCTATCACACAGTTTCTTGTTTAAATAAGGAAACTTTCTAGTGACGTTTTTTAAGTTTCAAATTACATGTTTGATAGTACAAAATAATTTATGTAACATGTTATTACATACAACAATAAAATGAAAACCCTTGATTCTACCACTCAGCAAATCACAGCTTTTTGGTATTGAAACATTATAGTTTTTAACGATCAATCTTTTTTTATGAGAGTACCTCTCGACGCCAAGATGATATGAATATGTACTTATGTTTCTTCTAATATTTTTATGGCTTTTTACATTTAAATCTTTAATATATCTGGAATTCATTTTGGTATAAAGTATGAGGAAGGAATCTAGCATTTTTTAGGTTTTTCGTTCTTAATAGCAGCTTAGGGTTTGTATTTTATAACTATAGTCTTGGACTATTAGGCTTAATGCAGGCTTTCCTTTAAAAAAAAAAAAGGTCAGAATTTACTAACCAGCAGCAGATGAACTTGTTTTGTGTTGTTTCCATCAGACATATATGAAGTTCTTTATTTTTAAGCTTTAGTAAATAAACGATCTGCAATTTTTGCTTTGCCATATTTAAATAAGTCACCTCCCTGAATATTAGCAAATTGGGAGTTAATAAAAAACAAAAGAGAGAATAGCATCAGCAAAATGGCAAAGAAGGACGCTCCAAGTTCCCATCCCTACACAGAAACACAGAAAAAAGGAGCAGATGCTTTCAGAACCAACTTTATCAGAATTCCATGTAACAGTCAATGGTTTACAGCTATCAAAATAATGTTGAATGAAGAAAAAGTCAACTAAAAATGTGGGAAAACTTTATGATATTTTTAATTGCCCTTGCCCCATCCCTTCCTAGACTCTGCTGCACTCTTGAAGATGACAACCTACATTCCCAGTCTGGGACCATGGTCCCTGATTTGGGAGGAAGCAGAGCAGACCTTATTCACAAATTATTGTCTTTATCTGTTCTAACCTGTCTGGGGTCACTTGAAGGACAGCCACAAGGTACATGTCTCTGTTTCGCCTAACGTGGGACTCATTCGTGGCAGAAAAGTAACAGGCATAGAACAACATGAAGCCACGTGGGGCTAAAGATTATGGTTGAGACATATAAAAGATCACCTAAATCCTTCAAATAAAAGCTGAGAAGAAGTTTCTTTGAGAAATCAGGGCAATCAGAAGTATCAGTATATACTGGAGAAATTAGAAAACAACACATGTGCCCCCAGGCAAAACACGTGCTTAGAGAAGACACACCTGACAAGGCCCTAAACTTGTCATCTCTCTCTCATCTCTAGACTTGGTGCAAGCCTGGCTATGTGCTGAAGAAGTGCCCTACCACAGAGCCACAGCAAAGACTAGATGTGTTTGTTAAGCTTTTGTTTTGTTTTGGGGGGAGCTTTTTTAGATCCTGGCATTCACAGAAATCTCTATCAAAACACTAACTGAACACAAGCTAAAGGAACAGAGATTTCAGTGACCACACATAATAAGGAATATAGTCTTTGCAAAAAAAATAATAATAATTTGGAAATGTCACTAAACAACTGGATGACTGCAGCCTTCAACAATCAAAAAACAGCAAGTCCTGAGGAAGAGGAAGAAACTTATTTCCAGGGTTACCATATTATAATATTCCAATGTACAATTTTCAACAAAAATCACAAGGCATAAAATTTAAAAAGGAATGTATGGCCCATTCAAAGGAAAAAAAATAAATTAACAAAAACTGTCCCAGAGAAAGCTCAGACATTGGATTTACAAGACAAAAAAATTTAAAACAACACTCTTAAATATGTTCAAAGAGCTAAAGGAAACCATGGACAAAGAACTAATAAGGAAATCAGGAAAATGATGTATGAACAAGAGAAGAGTTTCAATAAAAGGATGGAATGATTCAGTTGGGCCACAGCTCAACTGAATGAGGTTGGGCCTTAATCCTATTACTGGAGGCAGGGATGAGGTGCACCAACACAGAGCTGCAGACCAGGTTCAAGGCCTCTGTCACCATAGGGAACTCTTTATGGCTCCAATAAGGTAGCCACCAACATCTGAGGGGCCATGACCCTGGCCAGACACCCTATCATCCACATGCAGTGGGACAACTGGAGAGTAAGATCGGCCAAATCACACCGTGACTTGCAAGATCATAGGATCCTGCAGCTCTGTGTTGGTACACCTCATCCCTGCATTTCCCTGATACCAAAGCCAGATAAAGACATCAAAAGATAAGAAAATTACAGACCAATTTCCCTTAAGAATATAGATGCAAAACTCCTCAACAAAATACTAGCAAACCGAATCCAACAGTGCATTGAAAGAATTATATACCATGACTAAGTGGGATTTATGGCAGGAATGCAAGGGTGGTTCTACAAAGAAAATTAATCAATGTATTCCATCACATTAATAGAATGGAGGAAAAGAAAACCTGATTATTCCATTTGATGCAGAAAGGGCATTTGACAAAATCCAGTACCATTTCATGATTTAAAAAAAAAAAAAAAGGGGGCCGGCTGGATAGCCCAGTGGATAGGGCGTCGGCATACCACATGGGAGGCCCCGAGTTCGGTTCCTGGGGACCTCTCCTAGCGGGCAGACTGCCTTGAGAATGGCAAGCCGCCATGGGCGGGCCAGAGCCGCCGTGGGCAGGGCAAAAAGCTGCCACGGACAGGCAAAGGCCGCCACGGGCAGGGCAGGACGCCCGCGAATGGAGCACAGCCAGCCACCCGCGAACTGAAAGCCGGCCGTGATGGAAGCAGAAGCCTCCCACAAGCGGGGAAAGCCATGCCTGCGCAGTGACCAGTCTCGGCGCGTCGCCGCAGCAGGGGGGGAGGGGAGATATGTAATAAAATAAATAAATCTTTAAATAAATAAATAAATAAATTTTTAAAAACTCAGAAAAACCGGAATAGAAGGGAACTTCCTCAACATGATAAAGAGAATTTATTAAATGTCACCATTAACATCATATTCAATAGTGAAAGACTGAAAGCTTTCCTCCTGGGATCAGGAACAAAAGAAGGATGTCCACTGTCACCACTGTTATTCAACACTGTACTGGAAGTTAAAGCCAGAGCATTTAGGCAAGAAAGAGAAAAAGAATCAGAATTGTAAAGGAAGATGTAAAACTATCTCTATTTGTACACAACATGCTCATATATAAGAAAATCCCATATAATCCACAAGAAAGCTACTAGAGCTAGTAAGTAAATTCAGCAAAGTGCAGGGTACAAGATCAACAAACAGAAATCAAGAATGTATTTTATACACCAGCAATCAATGATCCAAAAAGGAAATTAATAAAGCAATTGAATTTATAATGGCACCTAAAAAAACAAATTACCTAGGAACTAATCTAAGCAAGGAAGGGAAATATTTGTACACTGAAAATTACAAAACATTAGTGAAAGAAATTAAAGAAGAACTACATAAATAGAAAGACATTCTGTGTTCTGGATTGGAAGACTTAATATCTTGAAGATATTAATATACCCAAAGAAATCTGCATTATCAGCATAATCTCTATCAAAATTCCAGCAGCTTTTTCTACAGAAATAGAGAAGACAACCCTCAAATTCATATGGAATCGTAAGGGGCCCAAAATAGTCAAAACAATCTTGAAAAAGAATAAAGGTAAAGGATTCACAATGCCTGGTTTCAAAGCTTATTACAAAGCTACAATAATCAAAACAGTGTGGTACTGGCATAAGGACAGACAGATAAACCAACAGAATAGAATTGAGAGTCCAGAAATAAACCCATACATCTATGCCCAACTGATTTTTTGAGAAGGGTGCAAAGTACATTAATAGGGGAAAGAATAATCTCTTCAACAAATGGTACTGAGAAACTTGATATTCACATGCCTCTTATAAGCACAGAAGTAGTCATATCCAGTGTTGATATTTTGCGTGGCTCTATTGCCAACTCATGCCATGGCCTTTCAGTGGCCTCTTGATTATTGAAAATAGAGTCATTAGTCCCCTTGAATCTAAGTAATTACTGCCCTTGAATCTTAAGGCCTTCAACTGATTGAATGAGGCATCACTCATTGCTGATGGCAATCTCCTCGGTTGATTGTAGGTGGAACCAGCCATCTATGTAACTCATTTCTGTAACTTAGCACATGGTCAAAGTTCATATTTATCACTACCTTCTTCCACTACCCATTCCATGTTCCCTTTACCCTCAGCACGCACCTCAGCTGTCCATGGTTCTTTGCTTGGTGGGGTGACCCAAACTCATTCCTGAAGATTCTGGGCCATTGTTAGTCCTGCTTGGATTGGATTGTTACAATTTTCCATTGACTTTAATCACAGGCCATGGTAATACTAAGAGAAGCCCAGGCAAACTCTTCTTTACCTCCATTGTGTAGGTACAGTCCTATTTCTCCTTGATAGTCAGGATCAATCACCCCAGTCAATACAGTAATTCCCCTCTTTGCCTGTTGATTCAGAGGCACGAGGAGCCCAAAGTGGCCAGGTGGCAGTCTTAACTTCCAGTTCAATAGAATCGTTGTGTTCCTGTGGAAGCACTCCTCCTTTTGGAACTAAGACCTGTAGAACAACAGAGCTTAAGGCTGCAGAAATGGAGCAAAAATTTTCCTAGTGGATCACTAAGGGTAATAGTGAGTGGTGCCACTTCCATTTCCATCCTTTGATTCCTGGACTCGTGAATCCTGGCTATGGGAGAAACAGCACCATAGAGTGGATGCCGATTTAGAACACACATAGCCTCCTGGAGAACATTGGCCCATCCCTGCAAGGCATTAGCCTAACCATCACAAAGCCTGTTTTTAATTTCAGTCCAAAAGTGAAGTTTAAATATGTGAACCCTGGGGAGCAGAGACAAAATAGTATGCATAGGAATAAAAAAGGGGGGGGGGATAAAAGAAATAGCTCTGAGCACCTTCTAAGTTCCAGAAACTTAGGTAAATATAATTTTTTAAATCACCAGAATTCTTTGAGATACATAATAATTGGCAGATTATGCAGGTGAGAAAACTGAGGCTTACTGAAGTCAAAAGACAAGCCTTAAGTCATACAACTAGGAAACAAAACCAAGATTGAACCCAAAGTTGGATGACTGCATTTAAATACACATCTATTATTTTTAAAATTTGAGATGTTTCAGGAGCATATGTCTTTAATTTAAGGTGTTTATATGCTTTTTTTTTCATTTGGGGTATTGGGGCTGGGAATTGAACCCAGGACCTCATATGAGCCAGCGCTCAGCCACTGAGCCACATCACCTCCCCTGAGTTGGTTTTTTCATTTGTTTGCTTGTTGTTTTTGTTTTAAGGAGGCACCAGGGACCAAACCTGGGGTGTCCCGTGTGGGAAGCAGGCACTCAACCCCTAGAGCCATATCTACTCCCCTCATATGCTTCTTTAAATAATAATTAGCTATTTGTAAATTGCCTACTTACATACTGTTAGTTCTTTATGAGATTGGTTTTCTATCTCTTTTATGTTGCTTTACAATATCCCTTCCACATTCTAATATTATTTTTTGTGACTTTTAGACTTTGAAAATATCTTCTCCAAATCTGTTAACTCTGTCTATGATGTTCTTAGTTGATCAGAAATACTTAATTTAGATGTGGTCAAATATGGCAGTTTTTCACATTATGATCTGTGCTTTGGGGGCTCAAGAAGTCCTTGCCCACACCCAAGATCATAAAGATATTCTCTCCTTTTCTTCCATCCCCCTGGAGTTTTAACTTTTACATTTAGGTCTTTAATTTATCTTTCCATGCTCTGTCTATTGTACCAGGCTGACCCCATAAAGACAGATCTTTCCTTTCCAGCAGACTGTCCTTCCATAAAGGAAGAGCCCACTTTTCCTAAAAGTTTTAACTCCTTAGAGAGTTTGAGATGGAAAGAAAATAAAAAAGAGAGGAGGCACTTCCTCAAGCATCCTGTAGTGTCTCTAGTGAGTTCTTCTGACATCAATGCAATTAATAGACTGTTCCGTCTTTAGAGGAGACACCTTGTTTGAATGCCTAGAACACTTGGTAGATATTTACTGAATACTTTTATAATTGGAAGAACATCTTTTCCTCTCACTTCTACAAAACTTATAAGGATAAAAATGCAAAGTTAAACAACATGGATTCCGATACCAGATTACCTTTATTTGATCAGTGACTGCAGATAAATTAATAATTTTCTTTAATTCAAAGAATATTGGAAACCAGCTGTAGCTCAATTGGTAGGGCTCTGATTTACCACATGGGAGGCCCCAGGTTCAGTTCCCCGGGCCTCCTCGAGAAGGCAAGCCGCCTTAAGAAGGCAAGCCACCATGAGCAGGCAAGCCGCCACGAAGCAGGCAAGCCGCCACGAGCAGGCAAAGCCACCGCAAAGCAGGCAAGCTGCCGCGCAGTGAGCTGACTCAGCGGGATGCCACAGCAGGGGGAGACAAGCAGACACAGAAGAACACAAAGCAAATGAACACAGCGAGAACAAGCAGCAAGGGGGGGGGATATATAAATAAAAATAAATCTTTTAAAAAAATAACATTAAAGACAGGTTGACAGAAGATAAAAAGTGAATGATAACATGTGAGAAGTCAAGGAAAATATGCTGTCTAAAGGCTAATCTGTCTTAGATTATAATGCTAAAATAGCCAACATGGAAATTTAAAGTCACAGGTAACATAATGCATAGATGACCTTTGAAGTATGGTCTCTGGGCATTTGGTGCTTTAAGTACAAATCCAGACTCCATCATTTAAGACATTTCTGATCTTGGACAGTCTCTGCCCAGTTCTTTCATGGATGAAATGGAGATAATAATAGCCACCTCGATCGGACTTCTATCAGGATTAAAACAGTTAAATCACTAGAACAATTCCTGAGCAAGTGGTAATCAATTAGTTATAGCAAGCTGTTGTAATCATTTAGGATTCAAGTATATTTAAGAACTATATTGCGAATATTCTTGCTGTCCTGATTTTGTGATAATCAGAATAGGCTAAACATTCACTGTATTAGAAACCATACACATGTCCCCAGACTTTGTTTTTCTCCCTAGGTCTGGTTTTTAGAATGCTGGTGATAAACTAAGCCTGATTTATTATATGACCATGTCGTATGGGAAACGACTGTAATTTTGGGTATCTTTGGTTAACCTTAAGAGATATAGCAGGGGGATGGATGTGGCTCAGGTGGTTGGGTGTCTGTCTCCCATATGGAGGGACCTGGGTTCGTCCCCCAGGACATCCCAGTAAAAATTAAAAAAAGAAAAATATAGAAGGCGCATGGGCCACCAGGCCCCATGCACAGGTGCACCACCAGGCCCCGCAAGTCATGCAGCAAGATGATGACATAACAGGAGAGTGACACAAGGGAAAGCCAAGATGAGACGCACTGAAAAACCAGGAACTAAGGTGGTGAAGGCAGTAGCAGGACTCCTCTCTCCTATATCAGAGGTTCCAAGGATCAAATCCCAGTGAAGACAGGAGGAGAAGGATGAGAAGAGAGGGCAGGAAACGGACACAGAGAGTTGCCCAGTAAACAGAACAAAGAAACAGCAAAATGGGGGAGGGGGGGTTAAAATGGATAAAAGTAAATAAATCAATAAATAAATAAATCCTTAAAAAATGTATAGGGGAGGAAGATTCAGACTATAGTTAGTAGTAATACTGTGACGATGCTTTTTCATGATTTGTTAACAAATGTTTCACAACAATGCAGGATGTTTGGGGAGGTGATGTGTGGGAGCCCTGTATGATGTTATGCATGTTTGTTTTGTAAGATCACGATGTTTACTGAACACTTATAGTTTATGTATGTTCATGTATGAATGATATACTTCAATAAATTGTTTAAATTTTTTTAAAAATAAAATGAACTATAGCCTTCATTTATTTCTCTTTTACTATAGGAAGAGATGAGAGACACAAACATAAGTTCCTTTTCCATGTCTCCACTCTAGGATAAGTTCATTTTTACTTTTTTTTCATTAGAGAATCTTCAAATTCTGAATTCCATTTTCATTGTCTCATACATGTAAGCTACTTTTAATTACTATTGTCATTATTAGTTTTGACTGTAAAACACCTCAATAATCATATTCCTCAGTATTTCCTCACTGTAATGATGTTAGGAAAATATACAAGGATACAAAATAATTATATATATTAAGATAAATATTGTTAAACTAATAAAACCCTGAATCCAATGAGATATTCATAAACATAAGCAAAGAGATGCAGTTAATAAGAGCATAACAAGGAGGGGGGGGAAGTAAGTGGTCTAATTTTGGGTAAAGAACCCAAATGATATAAATTCACTGCAACAGGTAAGAAAATAAAAGCTGAAAGGTATCCAGGAAGACAACTCACTCTCCTCCCAAACAAATTGCACAGGTTCTTTTCTTAGAATACAAAAGGAATACCAACCAAAGAAATCTTTAGAATCAGATTTTCTCAAAGTAACACATTAGAAAAACTGTATTTCGGATGATAGAGCAAGTCTGAACTACCAAGTATATCTATGTAGTTATTATAGGTCAATATGGTATATATTCAGTATTTTATTAACAAATCATCAGAGGACATGTACAATCAATTCCTGTAACAGAAAGTTCAAAGAATAAATATTTAGGGAAATATTAAGCATCAATACACATTTTTAAAATGCAAAATATAACTATTCAAATTTATTACTTAGCAAATTTACATGAGCTTAAATAAAAACTCATAATGTTATAGTTAGTAGCAATGCTTCAATATTTGTACATCAATTGTAACAAATGTACCATTCGCATGTAAAATGTTATTAATAAGGGAGGGGGAAAAGGGGAAGAGCGTTGAGTATATGTATATATTCACTATGTGATTTTTCTGTATTCTAAATCTTCTTTGAATTAAAAAATGAAAAAAATAAGACACTGGGGGAATATACGTAAGAAAATGTCACTGTACATACAACACAACAGATCTTACAATGGCGAAAGACACAATGTCTAAAAAAATGTATTATTTCAATTTTTTATTTTTTGTATTTTATTGGCTATTTTTTTAAACTATTATTTCATTTTTTTATTAACTTTATTGGATTATTTTGTTGTCTTCCTTCTTGGAGAGGTTTTGGATCACAGAAGGGTCACAACAGTGGCAGGGGAGGATCACTGGTGCAGGGTGTCAGTGATGGGGGGATGCATGGGAAGGGGTTCACAAAAGAAAAAGAAAAAGAAACTATATTAGTAACAAAACAGGTGCACATGGGTGCTCCTAGCGGAATGATCATCTTGCCAGGGATTACAGCACCAAAATAATTGATGCAGACATGCTTGTGCTTCTTGGTTGTCATTTTCTAAGACTCTCCAGTGGAAGACTGACAGGGGGGGAGTAGATTGTATCCATAACTGATTAACAAAATTATTTATTTCTATTTGTATTTCAGGAAAAGCTACACCATATCTTAGTAAGTACATTTTCTTATTTCTAAGTATTTTATATAATGGATTATTAGAATGTACATGGGATTATTATTAATC
>PVKH010024982.1:0-13509 GCA_004027955.1 Chaetophractus vellerosus | reverse complement strand
ATATATATAGATGCCAGGCCCCGCGAGCTGGCATGCCAGGCCCTGCCGAGCCACACAGCAAGATGATGGCGTAACAGGAGAGAGACACAGGGAAGAATCAAGACAAGATGTGCCGAAAAACCGGGAACTGAGGTGGCACAGGTGGCAAAACATCTCTCTCCCGCGTTGGAGGCCTCCAGGATGGAATCCCAGTGAAGACAGGAGAAGGCTGAGACCTCAGCAGAGATCACCCGCCATCTTGCTTCATCACGTGGCAACATGCCAGGGTCGTCAGCAGCTAACTTGGCTGAGAAAGCATCTCTGATAGTGCCTTTATTTGAACATTTCACAACCTCAGAACTTTACATTTTTACCCTAAATAAAATTCCCATTTATAAAAGTAACCCATTCCTGGTACTTTGCACAGCAGTTCTGTGGCAAAGATCCAAAGAGCTTTTTTGTGTGTGGGTTATATCTGTAAATATTTATCATATTAAAAAGTAAAACTGATAAATTTTTAAAATATTAACTCATTTAAAAATAATTATGATAAATCACCACCTGTCAATGTATTTTTTACTTAAAAGATAATTAGATTTTTCTAGGAAAAAAAAAGAGAAATTTCATGATAAAAGTGACATTATTTTAATGTCATTATTTTAATAAAAGACAGCTGGATTCTCATATCTGCTTCTGTAGCCAATCTGTTTCTCTGTTATTGTGGTTGAAGTATATGAAGAAAATTTGGCCTTATTCAGATATGTAGCTGAAAAAGGAGGAGTGTTTTAGTAGCCCTTTATACTGTGGATAATAATTGTGAATATTCCTTTTTAATACTACACCAAAATGTGACAAGTGTTAGTGTCTTAAAGATTAAGTGAAAAATCTTTGAATATCATTCAGTATCAAAATATTGTGTGGTCTCTCTTACATTTAATCCATTAGTCTATCTTGCACTTTGAATGAATCTTTTTACCCACTTATGATTTTGTAACATCATACAGTGAGCTATGTGGCTGACAAAATTCATTATACAATATCCAAAAATTTCATTCATTAATATGATCACCATATTATTTTTTAAATCTTCAAAGTATAGGGAAGCTGGTAAGGCCACAGTGGCAGATGCAGGTTTCCAGAAATTCTAATTTCCACTGAAAAATCAAATGTTATCATTGGGAACAAATACTGCCAGTTGTTTTCCTTGAAGTGACAGGCCACTTTATTTTCAAGAAAAGTTCTGCCAAATGCCGTAGTCGCAATATCTATAGTTTGTCTATCAGATGTTCTTTCACGTAAAGATGACACTCCATGGGGGGAAAAGTAGATAATTTAGCTCATAACTCAATCTCCCAAGTGCTTTCCTTGAGTCAACCATAACATCTCAGTGTATGTACTTCTCATTTCATCATATAGGATATTAAAAAGATATACTTCGCTCAGGGGTTTAAAATTAATAAAATTAATCATTTTTATTGCATCATCAAATTCATTCTTAATTAAAGCTTGCATTATTATGTTGGTGGTGGTGGTGGTGGTTTTTTTGTTTTGTTTTTCTTTTTTTGTCTGTGACCATGTGGCAGTGAATACAGTGACTACTAGTATAGTTTGGTGCCACTGCTTTGACTTGATTTGGCACCAGCAGTTTACTCACCATTTTTTTTGCACCATCAGTAAAATGTTAACCCAGTGAAAAGGGCAAATTATGTCTTAGCATTATTAAGAAAATAGTTTTGATCTTGGGGCCACCTATAAAGGTTTGGGGGGCCCCAAGTTGCCTGTGTACCACATTCTGAGAACCACTGAGATGATGGGTAACTGTAAAAAAATAATAATAATAATTTTTAAAAAATTGCTTTACTAAAAATCTATCACAACAGGAAGAAGTAATAAAAATAACTCAAGCACAGGACCTAATGATAACTATTGGAATGACTAAAATGTATAATATACTTTGAGATCTTTGCCTAGAAAGAACTAGTATATTGATTTATAATGGGCTAAAGAGCATCGGAAATTTGAAAGACTACCAAATTGCAAGTCAAAACAGAATGAGAAGACACTTTTGGGGTGGCGTCATCAACATGATGACTAAGACTTCCCCTGAACACCCCCCCCCCTCAAAGATCAGTGCATAAAATGGCTTTCTTAGAACTCTGGAAGATGGTAGAGACTGGAAAAGGCCTCCACAAACACTGAATCAAAGAAAAAGAAAAATATCAGGTAGGAAATTTCCATTCCAGACCTGCCAGTCCACTTCCCTTACTCTCAACCCAGCATCTTGGAGTTGCTTAGAGGCAGGGGCCTGGGTCACTCCCACCAAGGCTAGAGACTATAAAGCCATTCATAGCAACAAGTTAGAACCGTATGCATATCCCAGGCACAGGGACACAAGTCCACAGAGACCTAGGGCAGAACACAAGCTGCTGAGGAGTGCTGTATAGAGTCCCTGGGGAAGAAAACCATGGTAGAATGGGGGCTGGCAGTGGTGCCCTCACTCAATCCAGTTTCTGTTGGTTGGAAGACCTAAACCTAAAATGGACTTTTCTGGAATGACTCACCTTTATGGATTGACCCGGGGTGGGATATCCTGAAGGGGAAGAAAACAGAGGCAGAAAAGCCTCATAGAGAAAAACAAGTAGGGTAGGGACATTTAAACTGAACTGCTGTAAGACATGAAGGTCACAGAACTAAAAAGTATCTTAAAAAATGGGGCGCTGAGAGAGGGAGAGAATTTAAACAAATCATAGGAGTTAGGGAGAAAATTCTGCACAAAAACAAAAAGAACAGATCAAGATTCCCAGAGAAGGAACAGAGAAAAGGAAGTTTTCTCCTGGAGGTGAAGCAATTACACAAAAACTATAATATTAAAAAATTGTACTACATATCCAGGGCCAGAATCAGATAAAGAAGAACTGAGAAAATCTGATCAGTTAAACAAGAGCAAAGAAGTGTCAAAGAAGCAGCTTAACACAAGTGTCAAAGAAGCTAAACACAAAGCCAATCGACAATAAAAACCATAGATAACACAGAGAAACTAACCTTCAGAGTTAACTCATCAAGATAACCAGACGCCTTATATCAGCAAAAGATTACAAGCCATACTAAAAAACAGGAAGATATAGCTAAGTCAAGGAAACAAATTAAAACTTCAGAAGAGAAACAGAAGTGGAACAACTAATTAAAGAAGTTCAAACAAATATCCTAAGTCAAGTCAATGAGTTGAAGGAAAATGTGCATAAAGAGATAGAAGATATTAAGAAGACAATGTGTGAGCATAAGGAAGAATTTGAAAGTATAAAAAGAAACATAATAGACATTATAGAGATGAAAGGTACAATAGTAGAGATTAAAATACATAAGAGGCATACAACAGCAGATTTAAACAGGCAGAAGAAAGGATCAGCAAACTAGAAGTCAGGACAATTGAAATCATACAGTCAGAAAACAGCCAGAGAAAAGGACAGAAAACAAATCGAGCATTGTCTCAGGGATTTGAATGACAGCATGAAGCATACAAACATATGTGTCATGGGTGTCCCAGAAGGAGAAGAGAAGGGAAAAGGGGGAGAAAAAATATTTGAAAGAATATAATGGCCCCAAATTTCCCAATTCCTATGAAAGACATAAATATACAGGTCCAAGAAGCACAATGTACTCCAAACAGAATAAATCCTAATAGACTTGCTCAGAAATGTATACTAATCAGAATGACAAATGCCAAAGATAGCAAGAGAATTCTGAAAGCAGAGAAGTGATTTATCACATTAAAGGGATCCTCAATAAGACTAAATGATGATTTCTTTTCAGAAACCATGGAGGCAAGAAGGCAGTGGTATGATATATTTAAAGTACTGAAAGAGGAAAACTGCTAGCCCAAAATTCTTTATCTGGTAAAGCTGTCCTTCACAAATGAGAGAGAGTTTTAAATATTCACAGATAAGTAGAAACTGAAATAGTTCATCAACAAAAGACCCACTCTACAAGAATTATTATAGGGAGTTCTGCAGGTTGAAAGGTAAAGACAGGAAAGAGTGGCTTGGAGTAGTGTGAAGAAATGAAGATTTCTTCATCAGTAAGGGTAACTAAAAGGGTAAATGCAAAACCTAATAGTACTGTATCTTTAATTTAGAACTCTACTTTGAAATTCCTAAATGTGTCAGAATACAATTGACCAAGAAAAAGGCATATTTCCTGATAATGGACATGCAAAATATAAAATGGTAAAGCAGGACAAAAACACATGAAGAGGAGAAACAGGGCATATGGGAATAAAGAACATATACGTTATTGAAGCTAAATGGGTATTTTTTCAAATTAATACGTTGTGTAATATAAACCCCAAGGTAACCACAAAGAAAGTATTTTTAAATCATACAGAGACAGAAGTGAAAAGGAGATCAGTCAGATACATCACAAAAGAAAAGAAGGTTGTAATAAAGGAAAAGAGAGATAAGATATTACATATAAAAACTAAAGGACAAAATAGCAGAAGTAAGTACTGCTTTTACAGTAATAACACTTAATGTTAATGGATTAAACTCCCCAACCAATGGGTTAAAAAAAGAGCATGATCCAACTGTATGTTATTTATAAGAGACTCACCTTAGACCCAAAGACACAAATAGTTTGAAAGTGAAAGGTTGGAAAAAGACATTCCCTGCAAATAAGAACCAAAAAAGAGCTGTAGTAGCTATACTAATATCAGCCAAAATTGACTTTAAGCCAAAAAGCTGTTATAAGAGACAAAGCAGGATACTATATATTAATAAAAGTCGCAATCCACCAAGAAGATATAACAATTGAGAATAATATGCACCTAGCCATGGTGCCCCAAATATATGAGGCAAACACTGGCAAAAACTGAAGAGAGAAACAGACACCTCTACGGTAAAGTATTGGAGACTTCAATATACCATTCTCATCAATAGATAGAACATCTGGATGGAAGATCAACAAGGAAACAGAGAACTAGAATAATATGACAAATGAACTAGATTTAACAGGTATATACAGAACATTGCACTCCATAACAGTAGCATATATATTCTTCTCAAGTGCACATTGAACATTCTCCAGAATAGACCACATGTTGTGTCATAAAACAAGTCTCAATAAATTTTAAAAGATTGAAATTATACAAGCATTTTCTCTGTCCATATTTGGAATTAAGCTGGGAATCAATAACAGACAGAGAACTGGACAATCCACAAATATATGGAGTTAAGTAACACAGTCTTAAACAATCAGCGGGTCAAAGAAGAAATTGCAAGAGAAATCAGTAAATATCTTGAGACGAATGAAAATGAGAGCACAGCATATCAAAACCTATGTGATGCAATGAAGGCAGTGCTAAGAGGAAAATTTATAACCCTAAATGCTTACATCAAAAAAGTAGAAAAAGTTAAAATCAAAGACCTAACTGCATACCTGGAAGAAAGACAAAAGAACAGCAAATTAATCCCAAAGAAAGAAGAAGGGAAGAACTAAGATTAGAGCAGAAATAAATGAAATTGATAATAAAAAAAAACAATAGAGAGAATCAACAAAAGTTGACAACCCCTTAGCTAGACTGACAAAGAAAAAAGAGAGGAGATGCAAATAAATAAAATCATAAATGAAAAGAGGGACATACTACTGACCCCACAGAAAGAAAAAGGAACAACTATATGCCAACATATTAGACAACCTAGATGAAATGGACAAATTTCTAGAAACACACGAATGACCTACACTGGTTCTAGAAGAAATAGAAGACCTCAACAGACCAATTACAAGTTAAGAGATTGAATCAATCATCAAAAACCCCGTGTATTGGTCTGAGCCTTTTAAACGGACCCCAGAAAATTATGTTCTTAAATTGAACCTATTGAGATTCTTTGATTAGATTAGAGTAGACAAAATTAGATCAGTTAAGGGGCATTTGATTAGATTGCTCCAGTAGCTCAGGGTGGGCCTCAATCCTCTTATTGGAGTCCTTTATAATTAGAGAAATAAAAGGCTGCAGTGTCAGAGAGAAGCCTTCAGAAATCAATGAACCTGGGAGAGAGAAAAGTGACAGATAGAACAGCCCGAAGCAGGACTAGCAATGAGGCCCAGAAGAGAAGGAAGAGGCAAGAGATGAGGGGACACCACCATGTGCCCTATCACCCACAGCTGAGCTGGGGATGAAAATGAGCCTGGAGAAGGCAGAGACCATTGTGCCTTGTCATGTGGCAGAAGTTCAGGATCGCCAGCAGCTGACCTTCAGTGAGAGAGCATCTTTGATGATGCCTTGATTTGGACACTTTCATGGCCTTTGAACTGTAAGTTTTAACCTAATAATTCCCATTATAAAACCCAGCACATTCCTGGCATGTTGCCCCCAGCAGCTTTTAGCAAACTAAAACATCTCCCAACAAAGAAAAGCTCAGGAACTGATAGTTTCAGAGGTGAATTCTACCATTTATTCCAAGAATGAATACCAATTCTGCTCAAACTCTTCCAAAAAAATTGAAGAGGAGGGAACACTACCTAATTCATCCTATGAGGCCAACATCACCCCAATACCAAAGCCAAACAAAGATACTATACAAAAATTATAGAACAATTTCTCTTATGAGTATATTTGTAAAAAATCTTCAACAAAATACTTGCAAATCAAACCCAAGAGCACATTAAAAGAATTATGCACCATGATCAACTGGGTTTTATCCCAGGTATGCAAGGGTGGTTCAACATAAGAAAATCTATTAATGTAGTATACCACAATAACAAAATGGAGGGGTAAAAAGCACATGATCATCTTCAATCATGCAGAAAAGGTGTTTGACAAAATCCAGCATTCTTTCTTGGTAAAAAGGACTTTGAAAATGGGAAAAGAAGGAAACTTCCTCAACATGATAAAGGGCATATATGAAAAACCCACAGCTGACATCATACTCAATGGTATAAAACAGACACCCCCTGTCACCACTGTTATTCAACATTGTACTAAAAGTTCTAGCCAGAGCAGTTAGGCAAGAAAAAGAAATAAAAGGCAGCCAAATTGGAAAAGAAGAAGGAAAACTTTCACTATATGCAGATGACATGGTCCTATTTATAAAACATCCCCCAAAAATCTACAACAAAGCTACTAGAGCTAATAAACAAATTCAGCAAAGTGCCAAGGTACAAGATCACACACAAAAATCAGTAGTGTTTCTATACACTAGTAATGAGCAATGTTAGGAAGAAATCAAGAAAAAATCCATTTACAATAGTAACTAAAAGAATCAAATATCTAGGAATATGTTTAACCAAGGATGTAAAGAACTTGTACACAGAAAACTACAAAACATTGCTAAAGGAAATCAAAGAATACTTAATAAATGGAAGGACATTCCATGTTCATGAATTGAAAGACTAAATATCATTAAGATGTTAATTCTACCCAAAATGATTTACAGATTCAATGCAATCTCAATCCAAATTCCAACAACCTGCTTTGCAGAAATGGAAAAGCCAATTATCAAATTAATTTGGAAGGGTAAGTGACCCCGAATAGCCTAAAGCATCTTGAAAAAGAAGAACGAAGGTGGGGGACTCACACTTCCTGGCTGTAAAGCATATTACAAAGCTACAGTGGTCAAAATAGCATGGTATTGGCACAAGGATAGATATATAGACAAACGGAATTGAATTGAGAGTTCAGAAATAGAGCTTCACATCTATGGCCAATTAATTTTTTTTTTTTTTAGGAGGTACCAGGGATTGAACTCAAGAACTTGTACATGGGAAGCGGGTGCTCAACCACTTGAGCTACATCTGCTCCCCAGGCCAACTGAATTTTGACAAGGCTGCCAAGTCCACTCATTTGGGAAAGAATAGACTCTTCAACTAATGGTGCTGGGAGAATTGGATATCCATATGCAAAAGAATGAAAGAGGGCCCTTCTCTCACACCATAAAAATGAACTCAAAATGGATCAAAGACGTAAATATAAAAACCAGGACTATAAAACTCCTAGAAGAAAATGTAGGGAAGCATCTTCAGGACCTTGTATTAAGCAATTGTTTCTTAGACCTTATACCCAAAGAACAAACAACAAAAGAAAAAATAGATAAATGTGACCTCCTCAAAATGAAAAACTTTTGTGCATCAAAAGACTTAGTCACGAAAGTGAAAAGACAACCTTCTCACTGGGGGAAGATATTTGGAAACCACATATCCAATAAGGTTTTAATATACCAGAATATATAAAGAAATCCTACAACTCAATAATAAAAAGACAAACAATCCAATTAACAAAGGCGAAAAGACTTGAATAAACATTTCTCCAAAGAGGATATACAAATAGCCAAAAAAGCAAGAGAAAAGATGCTTAACATCATTAGCTATTAGGAAAATGCAAATCAAAACCATAATGAGATAACATTTCACATCCACCAGAATGGCTATTATTAAAAAATCAGGGAATCCCCTATATTTTTTATGTAACATTTATGTAATCTAAGTATCTTTTAAATATATTTTTTTAATTAAAAAATATTACTACTAAAAAAAATCAGAATACTAAAAGTGTTCGAGAGGATGTAGAGAAACAGGAACACTCATTCATTGCTGGTGGGAATGTAAAAGATGCAGCCACTGTGGTAGGCAGTTGGGCAGTTCATCAGGAAGCTAGATATAGAATTACCATAGGACCCAGCAAGCCCACTACCAGCTATATACCCAGAAGAATTGAAATCAGGGACTCGAACAGATGTTTGCACACTGATGTTCATAGCAGCATTATTCACAACTGCCAAAAGATGCAAGTAACCCAAGTGCCCATTAACCAATGAATAGATAAACAAAATGTGGCATATACGTACAATGGAATATTATTCATCTATAAAAAGGAATGAAGTCCTGATACGTGCAACAACATGGATGAAACTTGAGGTCATGATGCTAAGTAAAATAAGCCAGACACAGAATGACAAATATTGTATGATCTCACAGACATGAACTAATTATAAGCAAACTCATAGAATTAGAATCCAGAACAGGTTACCAGGGGATAGAGAGGGGTTAGAGGATGGGGAGTTGATGCTTAATTTGTACAGAATTTCTTTTTAGGTTGATCATAAAGGTTTGGACATGGATGGTGGTGATGGTAGTGCATTCTTGTGAGTGTAATTAACAGCAATGAATGAAATAGGTGAATGTGGTTAAAAGGGGAAACTTTGGGCCATATATGTTACTAGAATAGAAATTAAAAGATAAAACAGGACTGTATAACACAGTGAACCCTCCTGTAGACGGACTATAGCATAACACTAATACAAGGTGTTAATAATAGGGTGGTATATGGGGAAAATACACCTAATGTAAACTATAGACAATCGTTAATAGTACTATTTTAATAGTCTTTCATCGATTGTAACAAAAGTACCTACTGTTTAAAAAATAGTACAATTGTTTAGAAAAAAGTGGTATCATCAATTGTAACAAATGTTCCACACCAATGCAAGGTGTTAGTGGTGGGGTGGTAAAGGGGGATCCTGTATTTTAAGTATGATGATTGTTCTGTAAACCCACAACTTCCCTAATAAAAATTTTTAAGAAAAACAAAAACAGAATGAGAACTTCATGGCTAAACAGATAACTGCTGTGCATCAAGTTAGGGTAAAGCAATGTGGTTGCACTACTTTTCCAGAAAATGGCTGAACATACATCTCCTACTTGCAATGCCTTTATCCCCACTGGGAATGGGGTAGGGTAGAGGGCAGGAATCACAGTATTTTAGAATTATAGATGATTTTAATAAAAGTCATTACTCAATTTTAAAAAGTACTAGTAATGTAACTAGCATCGTATGGAAAACCAAATAGTTTAATAAAAAGCTTCAAAAGTAAAAAAAAAAGAAAGACAGTATTAGTAAATTTACTAAAGGTTCACATGCAGGCAATCCACATTTCAGGCCATAAATCCATTTTTTTAAAGCCAACAAAGACAATAAAAGCTAACAATGGCTAGAGCTGCAGTTAATCTTTAGAATTCAATTTATGCCTTGGCAGTTTACTCTGTTTTGGGTGAACACAGGTTTTTGAAAGCTTTTTGGCTTCGATTCAGACAAAAGCAAAACAAGGCTGAAAATGTACAGTATTATGAAACTCATAGATTCATGCCAAAGACAGCGGCTCTCAGCTCATTTGTTTTAAAGGTTGTGCATCTGATTATAAGTGTCTTTAATAAGCTTTTTATGGAACAGAATATTCTGGGTAGGTCTAAAAATGGAAAGGAAATGCATTACTAATGTGTATTGATATTTTAAGAATATTGACATTTCATGACTAGTTTATACAGAAAATACATTACAAATATTCGCAAGGTGTTTTTAAGTCCTGTTTGGACCAGTTGTGGATAACTTTATTACTGTTTAATAAGCCATTAAGGAAACTACATATCTGCAATATAATTATTTATTAAACCTTTTACAGTGAAATGAGCACTTAGGAAGAGAGAACTGTCTTGGCTTTGTCTTAACCAATAATTATAATGTATTTACCATGTGTTTTTTCATGTCATTGATGCATGGTAAATTGTATGGATGGTGATTTCACATTTTATCCATAAGGGTGGTTATTTAACAAATGTGCTAAATTTAATTAGGCCTTATATAGTCTCAAAAACCCAGCCCGCCACACACACACACTCACACCTGGCCATTTGTTGCCTTGCCTGACTTCAGTCCCTTTACTGGGGAACAGAGGCAGAGCTATGTCAGGTTAGCCAGGATTGGGTCGCAGGTTCAGGATAATCAAGACCTTTTTCTGGGAAGCTGCTTGTGGCAGTTTGATATTATTTATGAATTCCAAAAAGAGATACTATGTTTGTAAACTGATCTGTTCCTCTGGGCACGATACCCTTTGGTTGATTTCAATTCAAAGGCTTTACATTTACTTGATTAAATCAAGATTAGCACTTTGATTCGACCACATCATTAGGGCGCGCAGGGTTGAGTCCCTGCCCCCTTGGTGGGCTATATAAACAGAGGCTCAATCAAGGAGACAGAAACAGATAAGCGAGAAAAGAGGAAGGGAACTCCATAGACACAGAGGAGGATCCTGCGGCCCTGGGAAAAGAGACAAGCCGTTTGCCTGATAGTTTGCAGCTGAAGAGAACAGAGCAGCTGAGTCCTATGTCAGCCTACGGCTGAGATGGGAAGAAGCTGGGCCCACAGAGCCTTAAGAGGAAAGAGGAAGGCTGAAACCTGGCAGATATCGCCCGCCATCCTGCATCAACACATGGCAACAGACTTTGGGTGAAAAAATACCTCTTATAGTATCTTGAAGTTGGATTCTTTAGGGCCTTGTAACTGTAAGCTTTTACACCAAATAAATACCCTTTATAAAAACCAACAGATTTCTGGTACTTTGCATGAGCACCCCTTTGGTTGACTAATACAGTGCTGTTGAGAAAAATCCACACACCTGTGGCCATAGGTGCTGAAAGCCCAGGTGGGCCCTACAGTGTTTGTGTGCACACATGCACCACTGTGCACACACGTGGGCCAGCAGGCCTACTGCGTGCTAATTATTGCACTTCCCAGGGTTCTTGATGAGCTTCTCGAAGGGATCTTTTCTAGTGTTGTACATCTAGGAAGACTGGTCCAGGTAAATATTCATGTATGTATTTCATAATGTGTGGTGTCAACAATAATTTATTTAGGAGATATATAGAGGAAAAATGAAAATTATAGACAGGAAAAACTAGGAGAAGCCCAAAAAGCCTACACAGAGAGTATCTTTAGTATGTCTAAAGATTTCAGGGTCCAAGGCAGCCTTAAAGACTATATAAGTGAAAGATGATGATTCATGTATAAGCAGAATCAGGAGGAGACAGAGCAGCCTGAACTTAAATCTTAGCTCTGCCACTTACTAGTTGTGTGATCTTGGGCAAATTACTTAATCCCTCTGGGCTTTTGTTTTCTCAGTGTAAGATGTGGATACTGATCACACCTACCTCACAGAGTTCTTGCAAGGGTATATTGAAAAGATCTGTGAAGAGAGTCTAGCACTAGGCCTGGTCAATAGTAAGTGCTCAATAAATGCTGGTAATTATTGCTACGGCTTCTAGAAAACATAGTGTATGAATCTTAACTTCCCCCTTTTTTATTAGAGAAGTTGTGGGTTACAGAACAATCATGCATTAATGCATAAAATACTGGATTCCCCCATATACCACCCTATCACCGACACCTTGCATTGTTGTGGAACATTTGTTACAATTGATGAAAACATATTTTCATAATTGTACTATTAACTATAATCCATAGTTTAACTTAGGGTTCACTGTGTTGTGCAATTCCATGGATATTTAAAAAATTTTTATTCTAGCACCGTATATACAACCTAAAATTTCCCCTTTTAACCACATATAACTATATAATTCAATGTTGTTAATTACATTCACAATGTTTTGCTACTATCACTGCCATCCATTACCAAAACTTTTGTATCATCCCAAGTAGAAACTGTGCATTTTAGGCTTTTCCTCCTCACTCCCTACCCCCAACACAGCCCCTATTTGTATTCTAGATTCTGATTCCACAACTTTGTTTATCCTTATTATCTCATATCAGTGAGATCATACAATATTTAACCTTTTGTGTCTGGCTTATTTCACTCAGCGTGATGACTTCAAGGTTCATCCATGTTGTTACATGCACAGAACTTCATTCCTTTTTACAGCTGAAAAATATTACATGGAGTGTATGTACATTTTATTTATCCATTCATTGGTTGATGGACACTTGGGTTGCTTCCATCTCTTGGCAGCTGTGAACAATGTCACTATGAACATCAGTGTGAAAATATCTGTTCTAGTCCTTGCTTTCAATTCTACTGAAGGCAAGTGGAGTGAGCTGATGTCTCAGCTCCCAGGGAAGGAAAAGGAAGGAGATCTGGCCTGTGGAAACAGGTTCACCTGCCAGCCCAATTGCTACCTTGTTTGCTCCTATTCACTTTGTGACTTGCCGACAAATGCCCTAGGGCAACAAACATGTCAATGGTGAAACCATCCAACTGTGGTTCCAAAATCCTTCATCATGATGACATGGCCAGAGCAAGGGGAAAGGAATGCAATCTATCACACAATTTCTCAAGGGTTGCCATATTTTGCTCTCTCCCTTGGGGTTTGGAAAGAGCTGATAAAATAAGAAATTGTATTCAGAAGACCATTAATCCGGGCTTCTAGGAAAGGGGTACAATTTTATCCCTGTGCTCTATTAACTCACTCTGGATGCCCTTGTCAATCATCTGGGGAGAGCCCTGGCCTGCATGATCTCAGGCACCTTTTTAAGGTGCATATTAATCTGTAGGCAGGAATAATGTCTACTATAAAAAGAAGAACATGTTTCCCATTTAAAAAAAATTTTTAATTGTGAAAAATTTTAAACATACCTAAAAGTAGAGAGATTACTATAACAACATGCCCCCCACCCCAACTCATCACCCAGAACAACAATGATCAACATTTGGCCAATCTTTTTTTTTTTTTTTAAAGATTTATTTTTTATTTATC
>PVKH010024981.1:0-13510 GCA_004027955.1 Chaetophractus vellerosus | reverse complement strand
TTTTTTTTTTAAAGATTTATTTATTTTATTACATATCTCCCCTTCCCCCCCGTTGCGGCGACGCGCCGAGACTTGGTCACTGCGCAGGCGCGGCTTTCCCCGCTTGTGGGCAGCTTCTGCTTCTATTCACGGCCGGCTCTTGCTTCAGTTCGCGGGTGGCTGGCTGTGCTCCATCTGCGGGCGACCTGCCCTGCCCGTGGCGGCTCCTGCCCTGTCCGTGGCAGCTTCTTCTGCCCACGGCGGCTCCGGCCCGCCCATGGCGGCTTGCCATTCTCAAGGCGGTCTGCCCGCTAGGAGAGGTCCCCGGGAATCGAACCTGGGGCCTCCCATGTGGTATCCCGGCATGCTCTTTATCCACTGAGCTATCTAGCCGGGCCCCCAGTGTCTTCTTAATATCCTTAATCTCTTCCTTCACTTGATTAAGTTGGTCCATGATATTTGTTTGTACAGCTTTGATTAGTTTTTCAATGTTCTGCACCTCTTCCTGGTTTTTAGTTTGTTCATTGGATTGGGCCATATCTTCCTGTTTCTTAGTATGGTTTGTAATTTATTGTTGCCCTCTGGTCATCTTTTTATTTTGATGTGTTTATTCAGTTGATTAGTTTCTCTCTTTACTCTAGGGTTTTATTTAATTGCTGTTTTTGTGTGTGTGTTAAGTTTTCTCTTTGACACTTTGTTCTTTTTATTGTATTTCATTGCTGCTGTCTATGTTCCCTTGGAGGAAAATATTAGGGCCAGAGAAAGTGAGAGAGGTAAGAAAAGTAAAAGGATAATATCAATAATAATAGTAATTACTAGAAGAGGAACCATTTAAGACCTTGGAAAGTGAATATTTAACTCATGTAAGCAGTGTAGAGTAGTAGAAATAGAAAAGTGGGGTACCAACAATGAAATGGGAAACCAAATAAACAAAAATATATAGACTGAATTAAAAGGCCAGTATTATGAGGAGACAGGGAAAGAGAAAAGAAAATACAAAAAGAAAAAGTTAATAAAAGAAAGAAGACAGGATAGATAAGGTAGAAATAAACCCAGAAAAACCGGGGACTAAACAGAGGTGGAATATAAGAGCAGCAACAGAAATCAGAAGATAGAATGATGAGGGAAGGAAAAGAGATAGCCTTGGTATACAAAACTGGTATACACAGAAAAGGGGAAATCAAGGAAGAGGAAACACAGTAACTGAGAATCAAGCCAGCAGCACCTTGAGAAATTTATCTCTTCATTTAGTTCCCCCCAGATCGATGCCCTGAAGCCTCCTACTCTGTGGGTTCCCAAAACAGCTCACTTGGGCAGGATCTTGCCCCAACTCAGCTGTTTTTTGTGAGGAAGATCTGCCTATGTTCCTTTGAAACAAAAAAAAAAATGAGGACCTGATAAAAGGAAAGAGATAGGAAGACAAAAAGAATAATAGTAATGGTATTAGTAAAAGACAGGAGAACAAATATACAAGACCTAGGAAACTTAAAAATTAACACCAGTAACAAGCACAGATGAATAAGATTAGGAAAGTGGAATTGAGACACAATGAAACAAGAAACAGAATAGAGAAACAAATATATAGAATGAATTAAAACGCTGGAATGGTGAGAAGAGGGGAAAAGAAAACAGAGAAGAGAGAAAGAAAAAAGTAAATAAGAGAAAGTATATGGAGAAAAAGGGAGAGAGGGAGAAATGCAAACCAGAAAAATTGGAGACCAAATAAAAGAGGTGAAATGAAAGAACTACAATGGAAAATAAAAGATATGACGATGAAGGAGTGAAAAGAAATAGCATAGGTAGAATAGATCAGTAATCAAAAGAATAAAAGAAAGAAAAAGCAAAAATAAACGAGCAAAGAAAGAAAGGGAGGGGATACAAAACAAGCAAGAAACAAGACAGCAGCCACTCATTTTTTTAAAAAAAGGAGACAGAAGAAAATAATAATAATAGACACAGAAAAACAGCCTTCTTTCCTAGACCCCTAAGGATCTTCTCAGGCTGCTGGTGTTTCTCAATCACTTACCCTGCAGCCTGCCCTCTGTAGGTTTTGAACTGGGTTTTAGTGAGTGAAGTAAGTGAAATAAAAGAAAATGAACTTTTTTTTTTTTTTAAATAAGAGATCCAAGAAAAGCTAATACAAAGAAAACATCTACGGAACTGGCTGTAGCCCAGTTGGTAGGGTGCTGGTTTACCACATAGGAGGCCCTGGGTTCGGTTCCCGGGGCCTCCTCAAGCGGGCAGACCACCCTGAGAAGACAAGCCGCCGTGGGCAGGGCAAGCCTCTGCGCGGTGGGCTGACTTGGTGGGTCGCCGCCCGGCGGGGCGCGGGGGGGGCGGGTAGACAAGCAGACACGGAAGAATGCAAGAATGAACACAGCAAGAACAAGCAGGAAGGTGGGGAATATGTAATAAAAAAAATAAATCTTTAAAAAAAAAAAGAAAACATCTATATGTTCCCTTTCATAAAGTTTCAGCTGAATGCCTGATATCCTGGTGAATCTCTTCTCAACGAATATCCAGGAGTCGAACCAGGGACCTCATATATGTTAGGCAGGAATTCCCTTACTGAGATATTCTGGGTCCTTGGGTTGCTTAACCCTTCAGAAGACTATCAGCCCCTTTTCCCTAGGGCAGGTTAGATCCCTTGCAGTTACCTGGAGTGGTGCTGATGGCTGCCTGTCTCTGCCCCCTCACTGACATAATTCCTCTCTTTACCTAGGGGGCTGGGCATGACCACCTGCCTGAGAAGATCCCCCTCCCCTCTCTCTGTCAAGTCGGGGTCCCTTCCAATATTCAAGGGGGGCCCAGCTGGCTAAACTCGCTGCAAAAAAAATCGCTCTCCATTCTCCCAGAGCCTTGCAGGGAATCTGCCATCACACTCCCGTTTGGAGCAGGAGGCCAGGGTCTCCACCTAGTCTGTCCACCTTGAAGGCCGGGTATGTGTGCCCCTTCCAGCCTCCGAGATAAGCAACCCACAATGATTCCTGGCTTCCCTATCTGTCCAGTACCCTCCTAGATGACTCAGAGCACTTCCCGTGGAGGTAGGCATCTGCTCTGCTCTCAGTTAGATACAATTAGCCAGGAGTGTGTGTGTGTGTGTGTGTGTGTGTGTCCTGCTTAATATCTCAGGGGTGGGGGAGGGAGCCCTTCAGGGAGGTTTACTAACTCACGATTACTTGTTCTGGCTTCTTCATGTCTCTGACCCTCACTCTTCTGGGAGTCGGTAAGCAGTGTCCTGGTTTGCTGTGCCCCAAAGCAGGTCCCCACGGCTGCGTCTGGCTTTTTCTTTGTTGTTTTAGTGAGAGCTAAGATTTATTTGTCTAACCCGTTGGCCATGTTCCCACAATCCTCTCCTTTGTTTTTTTCCTTTTGGAAATAAATCTTGTTGTCTCTTCAAAACAGTATCTAAATTCTTTCATTTACATACAAAAGAAACAAGTTTAACAGGTAGCTATAAAGAGATTACCAAGGAGCAGCAAACTGTAAGGATATTTAGTGGTCTTTGCCACTTTGGCCAGGCTATCCCCAATTAGCTATAGAAAGTTGTTGGAAAATATATTTAGTTAAAGAAAATAAAATTAAAAACACCAAACCACAAATTCAAAACAAGATCGCTGAGGTTTCAGTGATTGGAGTTTTCTGTCTTTTTTAAAAGAGACGTTTAGTGTTTGAAGGATAAATCAAAGTATTGGAAGAATGACTTACCCTTCCCTGGGCTGCTGGCTTTAGCAAGGGAAAGTCCCTCAGTATTCCTAAAGTCAGGAGGCCCGAGTGGCTCCCTCAGGCTGCCCAGGGCCCCCGCAGCCCAGCCCACCAGGGACCATAGAGTTTCGTTAAAACTGCAAAAGTGTGGCAGGGGTACAATGACCCCTCCAGATACACCAACCAGTTCAGGTTCACCACACACGCCATTCCAGATATACACCTCAGATTCTTGTGGACATGCTTACTGCCTCTACCAACCCTGCAGCCTCCAGTCTAGCTCAGCTCCCATCACTGGGTGGGGAGGGGGCCAGGCCGAGGTCATTCCAGGTCCAGGTCAGCCCCAGCTATCTTATATATTCCCCAACATTACCTGGCTATGATTTCCTAAACCAAGGGTGTGATTTTCATATGATCACTCCAGCCAGGATACTTGGAAGGATCCTTGTAGATCACAAAGGATGGTTCACATGGAGGAGGGGTAAAGTCTGGGAGGAGGTGTGAGAGGATCTGGAGGAGCTGATAACATTCTGTTTCTTCATCAGGATGCTGGTTATATGGTTGTGTTCACTTTTTGAAAATTCACTGAGCTGTACACTTATGATTTGTATGCTTTTCTGTATTTGCATTATACTTTCAATAAAATTTACTGAAAAAAAACCAAACATCCTCCTTTTAATTTATAAATGTTGACATTGACAGATGACAGAAAAAAAATGAATACATAAAAGTTGTACTCATTTATTGAGTATTTATTTACTTAATATTATTAAACTCAATCAGGAAATCTCTACATTTTTCAGCTATTTTGAATTTAATATGGTGTGCTTCTTTATTAGTCACAGGGACAGACATTTGACAAAATGTGTTTGGGCTGCCTAAGGTCTTTCAGGAGGTCTGCAAGGTCAAAGCTCCCTTTGTAATAATACTAAGCTTTACTTGCTTTGTTCACTTTCATTCTCTCATGAGTATGCAGTGTAATTTCCAGAGGCTCCACGATGTGATGATATCATCATTCTGGCAGCTAAGGAGAGTAACTGATAAAATAATGGGGCATTTTATTAATTCTGGGGCTGAAAAAGATAAATGTGGGTGTCAGGCTTTAATAAAGAAAAACTGATCTAGCAATTGGGTGACCAATTGTCCTGAAAGAAAACTGATCTAGCAGAAGGGAGACTGATCATTCTGTCTTGCCTGGGACTAGGGGCTTTCCCAGAACGTGGGACACTCAGTGCTTAAAGTGGGAAAGTCTAGGGCAAACTGGTACAAGTTGGTCACTCCAACGAGTAAACTGCTTACTTTTCTTCCTTCCAAGGTTGGCCACCTTCACCTGTGAACTTGAGTCGTGAAGTGAGTGCTGAGGAAAATGTGTGTGTTTGTGTGCATGGATTTTTGTGTGTATAGAGATGATACTGTGATTAATGAATCTTTTAAAAGTCATAATTCTTCTCTATTGGAGGTTCATCTTAAATGTCACCTAACAGAGGCTGTTACTTGTTTAATTTGCTTCACTTAATAATACAAAGGTTTTGGAAACGTTAAAAGCGGCTCTTCTCCAAAAGATTGGATATGAAATGCAAGATGTGGTCGATTACATATTACCACAAATTTTTAGCAGTTCTTTCTGTTGAGTATTGGAATCTGTTTTCCCTTCATGAATCTCAACTGGTTTTATGAAATACATTGACCGAAGGCTTTGGGAGTGACATTGTGTGATTCCTTAGCCTCGGCCTCAAGAGACCTTATGAGTCTGACGTCACCATCTTGGAACTCTGAGTTCACTATGCTGTGGAAGAAGTCACAAGGAAAGACCACATGCCTTTGCCCAGTCAAACCACAGAGCAAGACAAATAATGGCTTGATATTTTAAGGCACTAAGTTTTGGGATAGTGTGTTACTTAGCAATGGGTAACTGATAGGAAATAATAGTCCTAACTGCAAAGTTCCTTTGATCTGGCATGGTGTATTAGTCAGCCAAAGGGGTGCTGATGCAAAGTACCAGAAATCTGTTGGCTTTTATAAATGGTATTTATTTGGGGTAGAAGCTTAGAGTCACAAGGCCCTAAAGAGTCCAACTCAAGGTACCATAAGAGGTACTTTCTTACCCAAACTCATTGGCCATGTGTTGATGCAAGCTGGAGGGGGATGTCTGTGAGGGTTAAGCCTTCCTTCTTCCTCTTAAGGCTCCATGGTCCCAGCTTCTTCCAATCTCAGCTGTAGGCTTGCATAAGGCTCATCTCTTTCCCCAGGGCTCATTTCTTTCTGGTCTCAGCTGCTCTGGTCTCTTTACGAGGTCAGCTGTAGACTATCAGGCTCATCTCTCTTCCCCAGGCCTCTGCTGTGTCTAATGAGCCGTTTCTCTTCCTCTGTGTTCTTCTCTGTGTGCCTACTTCCGTGTGAGAGTCTGTTTTATCAGCCCACCAAGGGGGAGGGCACTCAATGCTGAGTTGCACTCTAATTACATGGTTCAATCAAAGCCCTAATCCTAATGTAATTTAATCAGACATCTTAGCTAAATCTAGTACAATCAAAGGGTTGTCATACCCTGAGGAACAGACCAGTTTACAAACATAATCTGTATTTCTTTTTGGAATTCATAAATAATATCAAACTGCCACACATGGATTTTAGTAAAATATAAGTAGAAGATAACATACAACTTCAATTAATTTTAAATACCAGTGATTGCAGACTTGTTATGGCAGCTGCTGCTCACAATCAAAAAATGTTTAGCCTACTATCTCATTTATTCCAACACAGCCAAGAAAGCAAAAGAATGTAGCATGGCATTGATACCATCAAAAAGTGGTGTTAGTGAGTGATGCTAATGGTAATATTGATCAATTGAGTATGAAAAACACCAAGGAATGAAAGAAGGGAACACAAGGAAGAGTATCACCAATATATTTTTTTAATATTACATAACATTACAAAGTGTGATTTATTCCAGGACTATATGGATGGTTCTAAGTAAGAAAATAAATCAATGTTATATACCATATTTATAGAATTAAGGAAAAAGCACATGCTCATCCTGATTATGAAGAAAAATAATTTGACAAAATTAAAAATCCTACATAATAAAAAACACAGTGAAACCTAGCAATAGACAGTAACTTTCTCAACTTGGTAAAGGGAATTTATGAAAAATCCATAACTAACATCATAGTCAATGGTGAAATACTGAAAGCTTTCCTGTAAGATCAGGAACGAAACATAGATGTCTGACTTTGCCATGCTATCAAGCACTGTACTAGAAATTATAACCAGAGAAATTGGGCAATAAAAATAATGAAAAGGCATCCAAATTAGAAATGAAGAACTAAAACTATTGTTATTAGCAGATGACCTGATCCTGTAAAGAGTAAATCCTACAGAAATCAACAAGAAAGCTACTGGAAATAATAAATGAACTCAATAAATTCTCAGAGTAAATGGTCAGCATGCCAAAATCAGTATACCAGTAATTAACAATCTGAAAAGGAAATTTAAAAAATACATTACATATACTATTGTATTTAAAATAACAATATAGCTAGGAATGAATTTAATCAAGGATTTGCATGCTTTGTAGATTGAAAACTACAAAATATTGCTAAAAGAAATTAAAGAAGACCTAAATAAATGGAAAGATATCCTGTATTCATGGATTGAAAGACTTGATGTTCAAAAGTATGTCAATACTACATACACTGATTTACAAATTCAATGCAATCCATTTGAAAATTCCAGCAGTCTTCTTTTTCAAAAAATTGTTCCCAATCCTAAAATTCATATACACCAGTATTTTGATGATAATTTTTATCATAATTTGAAGTAAATCTTAAGAGAGCCTTTCATATCCTTTCTGGTCTATGCTTTTCCCATGCTTTTCTGTCACTGATGACCTGATGATGCTGGTTAGACACAATGCAGCCCATTTAGTAGCATAACTTGTGTCTTAGGTCAATGTTGAGGAGAAACAATTATTGATTAGTTAATTGGTTGAGTATTTAACTGACATTTTAATTAACAGTTCATGCCTCGTAGGAAACCATGACTTCCAGTCCTAAAGAAAGCCTGCCATCTCCCTCTGATAATGGTCTATTTTTCACATTTGTTGCTATCACTAATATTTAGGATTGAAAAGACAATCATCCCAATGTTAATTTAATACCTAGCAAAAAACATGCATTTATTTTCCTCTGGGAATTGAACTGCTATTGTATATCATGACGGGGCTTTCACTTTGCTTTGTAAATGAAAGAATGTAGATGATGGACTTTGCTGATTGATCTGTACTCTCTTCCTTGGACCTTCATGACCAAGGGACACACAATCAGGATTTGGGAACCCACAACATGTGTGATGGCAATGAAGGTAACTGACCCTTCTAGTATAGAGGCATTAACCAGGGCTTCATTAGTTCAATGGCTACAACTAGTAGTACGATTTAAAAAATAACGGATTCCAAATTGGAATGGAACCCACTTTCAAAGTAACATATTTTTATCAATTCCACCAATTGAGCTGATTTGCCCAACTTCAGAGTGCTAAACATATCCCAGAGCCTCTCTAGAAATAATCTTGTTTTCTATTTAATGGATTTTTGTGGGAATTTCTGATGGATATTGTGGTAGGCAGAATAATGGCCCCCTTAGGATGTCAGTGTTCTAATCCTGGAAATATTACATGGCATAAGTGTCCTGAAGATGTGATTAATTTAAGAATCTTGAGATGGAGAGATAATATTGGATTTTCTGGGTGGGCCCAATGTAGACACAAGAATTGTTTTTTTTTTTTAATCAATGTTAAAAGTTACTCAGTTCATACAAGATAATTACTATCATAACAATAAATCTTTTTTTCAGTGGTTACTTTTTCATTAATATTTATTGGGAGCTGCTGTGGCTCAAGCAGTTGAGTGCCCACCTCCCACATGGGAGGTCCTGGGTTTGGTTCCCAGTACCTCCTGAAAACAAACAAAAATGAAGAACAACCAAAATGAATTAATCATTTAAAAAGATTTATTGGGAGCTGATGTGGCTCAGTGGTTGAGCACCAGCTTCTCACATACAAGGTCCCAGGTTCAATCCTGGGCCCCCAGTACCTTGAAAAAAAAAAGATTTATTGAAGTATATCACTCATACATGAAATTACATAAACAATAAGTGTGTAATAAATGTTATGAACTTAAAAAACATGCATGCATATTATCATCGTACAGGGCTCCCAATCATCACCCCGCCACCAACACCTTGCATTGTTTTGAAACATTTGTTACAAACAATGAAAGAGCCTTATCAAAATATTACTACTAACTATAACCCATATCTTACATTTGGTGTATTTTTTCTCCAACCCACCTGATTATTAACACCCTGTATTAGTATTGTATGTTTATCGGTAATGAGAGAACGTTCTTATATTTGTTCTGTTAACCACAGTTCTTCCTCTACCACAGGATTCACTGTGTTATACAGTCCCAGGCTGTATTAGTCAGCCAGAGGGCTGCTGATGCAAAGTACCAGAAATCTATTAGCTTTTATAAAGGGTATTTATTTGGGGTAAAAGCTTACAGTTGCAAGGCCCTAAAGAGTCCAACTCAAGGTTACTTCCTTACCAAACTCTGTTCCCACATGTTGAAGCAAGACGGCGAGTGACATCTGTGAGGATTCAGCCTTCCTCTTCCCTCTTAAGGCTCCATGGGTCCAGCTTCTTCTGATCTCAGCTGTAGGCTAGCATAGGGCTCATCTCTCTTCCGGGGGCTCATTTCTTTCTGGGCTCAGCTGCTCTGCTCTCTTTACAAGGTCACCTGTAAACTATCGGGCGAATGGCTCATCTCTTTTCCTGGGGTCTCTGCCATGTCAATGGAGCTGTCTCTCTTTCTTGTGTATCTTCTCTGTCTACCTCTGTGTGTCTCCTTGATTGAGTGACTGTTTATATAGCCCACAAAGGGGACAGGGACTCAAACTGAGTCACCCTAATGATGTGGTCGAATTAAAGCCCTAATCTTAACATAATGTAATCAAAGGCATGTCAGCTGAATCTAATTCAATCAAAGGTTATCATGCCCAGAGGAACAGACCAGTTTACAAACATAATCTATATCTCTTTTTGTGCTTTGCACAATCCATTCAAAGTGTACACTCAGTAGCTCTCATTTTTATCACAGAGTTGTGCTGTAATCACCTCAGCCAATTTTAGGATGTGTTCATTACTCCAAAAGGAAAAAACTCCATACCTCCTTTTATCCCCCTATTGTCCTTTAGAATTGATATATCTTCTTTGCCATTGCTGTAAAAATACTACAATATCACTGTTGACTATCATCTATAAGTTATGTTAGTTGTAATTTTCTCATGTACCACCATACTTTTAACACTTTTAAAAAGAAGAACATTCTTATATTTATACTATTAACCCAATGCTTATTTTTGTTCATTCATCAAATCTTGAGGGATTTGGGATTATGTCTACTCTGACTGCTTCAGGCTGAGCAGGGACATACATATTATGGGGCAAAGGAATGGAATTTTTATCTTGAAGTTGAATATACTCCTTGGTTTTGGGATGGGGCTGGTCCATCATCGTTTTGTTAGTTGTCCTGGGCAGGCCCATAGAACTGGAGAATAGGAGTTGGCCACATATCTGCTGGGTTTCAGGGCTCCACTGGCATAGGAACAACCCAAAGGCTTTAAGTCTCTGAGAAATATACTTTGTGGATAAATTGAAAATTATAGATTCACAAGAAGAAGTAGAAGAATCATGATTAGGGGATTTATAAATGAGTATAACTATGTCATACTGGGGAAATAGCTTGTCATATACAGTACTCCCAGATAGAGCCCACTGAGGGGGTATTGATTTCATGTAAACTTGTAGCTTGCCTTTGGTGTCTGGATGTCCCTAGGTCCCTCAGAGCCCTTTTGTTTGAGGCTTTGTTAATTGTGGTCGTTTGTGAAGTCTGGCTGAGACCTGCATATACATAACCTCTGTAACGACCTCCGTGACTCACTTTGATCTCTCTTAGCCAAAAAAAACCCTCTATTTTATTTAATATTTCCCCCTTTTGAACAACGTGTTTCTCCAAATGCTTTGCTTATTAAAACTTGGTAATAAACTCTTGGTGCCAGGGAGGATCATCCCTGGGAATCATGTTCCATGTTAGGGGGAAAGTAGTAAGTTTATTTGTAGAGTTTGGCTTACAGAGAGGCCACACTTGAGTAACAAGTAGGTTTCCAGGAGATAACTCTTAGGCATTAATTACAATTAGGCTTAGTTTAATTATTACAAGAATAGGGTTCATAAATGCAAGCATTAAGCTCTGAGGACTTGGCTTATTAGCCTGTTTTCTATTAGGCAAGGCTTATATATTCCAGAGCTTTTGGCCATCTTATTTGAGAAAGTAGCAGGATTTCCCCAGGAGAGAAGTTTAATATTTTGTGAGCTACTGTGAGGGCTTCTATCTATCCAGAAAACATACCTATAGCAACAAGGACACATTTATATCCCATAGAAATATGTAGTTATATACTGTTCAAGATGTTCAGAAGGCCCTATCTTTTGAGACACTTGACCATGTCCCAAATTAACCTTCTTACCAGAGTTATGTTAATTGGCAGGTGGAACATAAATTATATCCTTGTCTTGCTTCTCATGTAAAGTTCTTCTTTTTTTCCTGAAGATGAAGCTTTGACCTGCAGCTGGCTGCTTAGAGAAGCCTCAGAGTAAAACAGTACAACTGACAAGGAAATTTTGTTGTTTCTGTGACATATAACAATTTCTTTTTAAAGATTTCTTAATTTCTCCCCCTGCCCTCATTGTTTTGCACTTGCTGTCTGCTCTCTGTGTGTTCTTCTGTGTCTGCTTGTCTTCTCTTTAGGCAGCACCAGGAACCGAACCTGGGCCCTTCCAGAGTGGAGAGAGGCGCTCAATCTCTTGCACCACCTCAGCTCCCTGGTCTGCTATATCTCTTATTGTCTCTCTTCTGTGTCTCTTTTTGTTGTATCATCTTGCTGTGCAAGGACTCCTATGTGGGCCAGCACTCCACATGGGCCAGCACTCCATGTGGGGGAGCTCTCTGCTTGGGCCAGGTTGCCGCATGGGCCAAATTGCCTTTCACCAGGAGGCCCCAAGAATCGAACCCTGGACCTCCTATATGGCAGACGAGAGCCCAATCACTTGAGCCCCATCCGCTTCCCTATAACATTTTTCTAAAAATAATAAATTCAGTATTCCCATTACTCACCCTATTGTTGACACTTAATATTGGTGTGGAAATTTTGTACAACTGACACAAAAATGTTAAAATATTAGTATTAACTATACTCAATATTTTGTTTTAGGTGTATTTTTCACCATATATCACCCTATTATTAACACCTTAATCACAAGAGTCCTTACAAGAGGGATGCAGAAGTTCAGAGTGAGAGGAGAGGTGAAAGTAGAAGCAGAGGTCAGAGAAAGAGAGAAAAAGAGAGAGAGTGCTTGATTTGAAGATGCTGCACTGCTAGTTTTGAAGATGGAGGAAGGAGCCATGAGCAAAAAAGTAAGGGTAACCTCTAAAAGCTGGGAATGGTGAGGGAACAACAGATTTTCCCCCTAGAGTCACAGCCCTGCTGACAATTTGATTTTAGGACCTCTGATCTCTAGAACTGTAAAACTATAAAATAATAATAAATTTGTGTATTCTTAAGCTTGTGGCAATTTTTACAGCAGCAATAAAAAACTAATACAGAGGAAACTAAGATTTGTTGAGCATCTACTATATGCCAGGCACTGAGCAAAACATGTACCTTGGATTCAAATATAGGTTCGCCTAATTTCCGCTAACCTATATTTTTTGACCCAAACCATTCTTTCCTCTCACCTAGCTTTTTCCACCCCAAATAAATGTTATACTCTGGTAGAATTGGTGCTGCAAACTTTTGAATTTTTCTTAGGACAATTCTAGAAGACCAGTCATGATCCATGTGGCCATAGGCCATTAATATGGGTTAGGTCCCAATGCCACAATGACCCTGACACTTCATTGGCTATGAAAGACAGACTGGATGGCCACTCAGTGTATTTTGGTTAGCTACAGAAAAAAATTACTTTTACCATATTACTTCATTTATTCCTACCTAGGAATTAACTTTCAAATTAACTGCAGTATGGCTATGTGAATTCTTGAAAGACAAGCTCTGCCTCCAGAGTAGGAAATTCTAAAGTGAATTCACACCCAACATGAGTAAGGTAGGATTATTTGCTTTATTTATTTATTCTTTTGCTCTGGTTGTAAAATATGCTAATTCTTCTCGTGGAAAGGTAAAAATTTGCACATTATATTAATATTTACCACCAGTTTATTAGTAGGACTATTTTAAAGATGGGATCAGTTTTAAAGCAAATAGGAAATTTGCTGTGTCAGCAAGGTATAAAACCCACAAATATGCAGAGACATAATTTAGATTTTCCAGGAATAGCCTGCATTTGGGGATACTGAGTTGATTGGTCTGCATCCTGAGACAGTGATGGCATAAAGGATGTCTCCATCTTCATTTTGTCTTAGTCCTTGCTTTTCCTGCACTCTGCTCTACCCTCTTCCAAGCATATATGTTGGCCATGCCTGAGCTGATATAAGGCCAGGACTCAAGATCATCATTCCCTAAACGGCTACCTATTTTGGTCACAACCATTCCACTAGATTCCCCAAGAGACATGCATGCACAGAGGATAAGGTCAGGCCGAAACATCCTCTTTGCTACTTCTAGACCTTGGCTCCAGGATATTATGTCGCATTTCTAGACCTGGTGAATTGTGCTGGACTACGTGGGGCTGAAAACATTCCTCTGTGCCTTTT
>PVKH010024980.1:0-13487 GCA_004027955.1 Chaetophractus vellerosus | reverse complement strand
GGGGGGAGACAAGCAGACACAGAGGAATGCAGAGCAAATGAACACAGTGAGAACAAGCAGCGGGGAGGGGGGGAATATATGAATAAATAAAAATAAATCTTTAAAAAAAATAAAAGAATCCTATCCAGAAAATGTTGAGAATTTAGGAACTTATGCTCAGATATATTCAGTTGACAAATCAGTCTCATCATGGCTTAGCATATAGTATTCAACATAGACATAAGCAGTTAATTAGGAATATAGGCCTTCTGTCATGCAAACCTAATAATCCTAGTAAAATAAAAATACTCCTGAAATTTGTCCATATTCATCTAATGTCTAAAATATGTACATATTTTCAAAATTTTGAAAATTGATTAATACATCATATTTTTTCAAAAAACATATTTGTGCCACTTAGGTCTGTTTCACAGTCAGCTGTTACTTTAATAAAGGCATCACTGACTGAATTTGTATACAATTCAGAGCCATACAAAGAGAATACCTATCAGAATCTTTTCATGTGTGAATAAACCTTCATATTTCAGCCTCTCTTATTTTTATTTAAATTGATAGTCACATATGGAATTTCTATCCAAATTTCTTCCCTCTAGGTGTTTCCATATCCATATTTATTTAATTTTAATTTTTGGGCTCCTGGTAAAAGTCAAATACTGTTTTGTTTCATATTATTATATTTTTTGTTATTATATGATATTGTATTTTATGGATTTCTGAAATTCTACATTGACTTTTCTAAGTATGTGTTTTTAATTAATATGTCTGCATGTGGTACACTATATCAATCAGAAAACTTAGTTTTACCATTAGTAAAAAGTTGTTCTAGTCTTGATTTATGAAATGTTTAATCACCAATTTCTTTTTATCCCAGGATTAGAATGAACACTTATTTTTTTTCAGTATTTTCAACATATTTGTATTAAAATTATATTTATGAAAAAATATCCTTCTGGATCTCTTCAAACATAAGAAATGATCATTTAATGTTAGAGATTTTGTTTATATACTTACATACTATCCCTTAGTACTCTAACAGTCTTTAATCTGTAATATATACTTTTCATTGCCTGATACAGGTGAAAAATTATTCCTTAACTCTTTGAATGTATTAAATGGATGTATAACAATAACATAATATCCAATGGACTGATTCTGTATATTTCTATTCATTTAAAAAATATGTCTTTATATTCTTTCTCATTTGAATTCTCCATTTCTGCCAATGCTGTATAGTCATTGCTGTGATGTCTGTAAACAGTTGTGTATGTGGCAAATGAAAGCTGTTCAGGAACTTGGTTCTTTGGCAGTAATTATTTGGGGAGCTGTGTAATGATAAGTAGGAATGGAGGTGCATGTGGCTTTGTGGTATCCCATCAATACCACTTTGCAAGTCTCTTTCCTGTCAGACTTCAATCCATAAACACTGTCCATGGTCCCCCTTACATTTTATTTTGTTTCAAATTCATTGAAAGAAATAAAATTTTATTTAAAAAAATAGGGTAATCTCACATACTGAGGAAATCCAGGAACAAAAAGAACAAGTTAGTACTTCTTCCTGAGAGACAGATCTAATAGCTATAGAATGGATTTTCTCCTTCCTAGCTTTTATCAAATGGTAAAACAACTTTCCCTTTTTCTAAGGCATTAGAAAGCACAGAGTGATAAATGGATTGTTCAGGTACTAGTCAAGCCCTCTAATGGGGATTAAAAAAATCTCAAAACTGATAGTTTCTTTTAATATTAACTATTGCACATATTTCTAACTTAATGTAAATTTGAGAATTTCATACTCATGACCTGAATTTCAAAAAATCTGGTCGTATTTTAGTAAAATCTTACTACTTCTTACTAAGAACATCCATATAACTGCATTTTCAGTTATGCATCATGAAACTGAAAGGAGCCAGAAAGCAGGAAGAGCTGCTCTGATCTCAACATCTGCAATCAAAACCAGTCAAAAAAGCACCAATTTCAGGAGACTCAGATACAGCTACAAATTTATACCAAAGCCTCATTCCTAAACCACTGGAACTGCCCACAAAGGCAGGTCCAATCCTAATGGTTCATAGATAACACACATTATAAAAGTTATAAAAGTCATTTTACAATTCCCAAAGCTCTAAACTTACTCATTGGTTTCCCTATATTTTATACTGATTAATCTACCAAACTATAGACTTTCATTCTCAACCTGTTCAGTTAGTCAAGATAATGGCTAACGTTTTTGTTCTACATAAAATGTAACATTGCTTATGCTAAGGTTTTGATTTGCAAAGGTAACAGGAAAGCTTGAATCAATTTTTCCAAAAAGTTAAATCTTAAGTTTTGATTTGAAATATTGAGTACACATCCCTGATAATTTCTCTAAACCTTCCTTTTTAAGATAGTTGAATCAATTCATACCACTGGTAACCATAAATTCCATAAGGACATCAATTGCAAAAAGACAGTTTTTAGTAAATAAGAGATTAAAGTGTCTGCAACACCTACAATATAGTAGCTTAAGAACTCAAGTGACCTAACTACATCTCAAATTAGGTTAATTATATAACACCCATGAGCTATTAAAGATTCAGTAGGATTCTGTAGGTTTGTCCTAGTTAAGTTACTCAAACACCTACCAACCTTTAAAGTAGATCGCTACTCTGGCCAAAGTAAACTGGTGTTGGAGCCTAACAGAAAACCCCATCCCATTTCCTGACTCTATAGGGAAGTAACCTTCCTAGACAGCATCCCTTATGGGACAACACTGGGTTCCTGTCTTACAGTCAGAAGGGTCTCTGGTGTCCCAAGTCCTAGTATGCACAGCAATGTGGCCAAAAATCACCATATGCAAATGAGGTACCTAGGAACACAAAGGATTTGACCAGATGTAAGTCAGTCTTTCATCACCAGCCCAGGCACACACACACCAAAAATTTAAAAAGGCAACAAATCTGAGCTAGAACCATGATTAAAAAACAAAACACATGCAGTGATTAACAAGGACAATCAAAACCACCAACATTGATATAAATTAGACTCTAGAGATTCTTTAGTGATTGG
Source organism: Chaetophractus vellerosus (assembly GCA_004027955.1). Taxonomy (NCBI): domain Eukaryota; kingdom Metazoa; phylum Chordata; class Mammalia; order Cingulata; family Chlamyphoridae; genus Chaetophractus; species Chaetophractus vellerosus. The sequence continues at coordinate 10,442 of PVKH010024980.1, read as the reverse complement.
CATTTTTTGAGTCTCAATAAAAATGTTACTATCCTGAGTTTTATCAGTATTTTCTTTCTTAAATAATGTATGAGACATAAAAGCAAACTAATGGAAAAAAAAAACAAGCAGTGGTACAAAAAGTCTGGCAGAACAGCCACTAGAAAAAGAAAAGTCACAATAACAATATAAAAATATGTATTTAGGTGAAATAAATTAAAGGTTAAAACCTTATATTTTCAAGTACTTTTACACTTATTTTGGGAGATGGCATGGAGTTAATGATAACATCTTTCAAATAATCAGTTGGTTAAGATCAAATACCAAAATCATCCTTCAAAAAATGTTTGCCTTTAGAAATCAAGGCTCCATGACAGATATTCTGAAAACAGCAGAAACTAAATGAATTAATATTCCAAACCCTAATTAGCAGTTTGCCTGTTCAAACTGTTAAGACATTTTGTTTACTGCCTTGGCGCAAAATGTTATTTTTTTTTAAATGCTGACTTTACTGACATCTGCAGAAACTAAAATTTTGATATGCGAGTTTACCTAAACTACAGAGATTTTTTTCAGGAAACAAAATAATGTCAATCCAGTAAGCCAAAGGTACATCAAAAGTACAATTCTAACAGGCTATACTTTCATAAAAAACATCTATTTGTCTCCTAAATGTTATTTATATCTTTAAGCCAACTGGCTGCATATGCCTTTAAAATATGATGGGATTTCTTTACTTAACCTGGCATCACTATTAAAATTCAACTTGTATTTCTTGGGGAAAATAGTACTCATCAAGCTAAAATAGGGGTTATGTAATATATAAAGTTCACTGCAAATTACAAAGTGATTGGTTTCTATCACCCTAAGGCTTTTTAATACACAGTTTAGAAAAAAAATCACAACTATATTAATATGGCTGACATTCAACTTTTCTTAATTCATTTAGCCATTCCCATTTAAAAACCAGGAACATTGTGCACAACCTGCCAGTTCCCTATTTCTTTTGTCCACCTAAAAAGAAGCATTTCTTGGGAAGTAAAGCTTTATCAAGAACATCAAGGTTCAAGATATATTTTTTTTACCTTTTACCAATATACCTCACAAATTGTTTTTTGATCCCCCCAAAAATAAATCAGTATCATTTAAAACTAAATATTCAAATTACATGGCTAATATTTTTAGCTAATCAACTCTTCAGTGCTGATCCTAGAAAACAACCTTGAATGGATTTTGAATAATGGAACAAGACAATATTCAGCCACTGATGAGTGGTGTAAGAGGTCACACTTCAACGTTCAAGCCAAAAGTTGTGACGTTTGGAAAGGGTGATGAAGTCTACTATCCTGCATCATCAGAATTTGTCGTGTTTTCAGTGCTAATGGGCTGCACATTGTCTGCAAGGTTGTGTGCATGCTCAAGAAACAAATCTTTAAGAACACTTAATTTCTTTGTCAGCAATTTAATTTTTGCTTCCAACCATTCATTCTCTTTTTTCAGCAGATTTACTTTCTGCAGCGTACTCTGTGCTTTCTGCTTTTTTTTTCAACCGGCTCTTTCTCACAGCCATGTTGTTCCTCTCTCTGCATTGACGATATTCGTCACTGTTTCGATCCATGGGTGAATTATTTTTGCTCTGCTTGCTTGGAGGCACAGCTTTGCCTCCTCCGCCAGGGCCAGCAGGGACCAGCTGAGGAACCTGCTGTATGCCACTGAAATGTGCCTGAGTATGGATAACACTTATTCCGTTCACTCCCGGAGTACTAGTTTGCGGTGGGTGATATCTTGCTCGTTTGGGCACTCTCCCTTGCCAACACAGAACAGTAGAAATGAGAGCAAGGAGATCAATGGTTTCCACGCTAAATTGCCAAGAAATTTTCACATGTACCTAGAATAACCAGTTGTTCCTCCCACTCACCCCACTCTTTCCTCAGGGACAGTCTATACCCAAAAATTTTCACAGATGTTTTTTCCAGCCCAAAATAGGTTCAATCATTGGGTACTGATAATTCTACCGTGTGCTGTTTAATTCCCCAGGGACAACCACCTCTCCAAGATCAGAAAGCCTTGCTGACAGTCATCATGTGGTCCTGAGCCTCCGGCCCCTCCGCCCCCAGGTGGCCTTGGCTGTGAGCAGCCAGGCACAGCGCGGCCCAACCTGACCCAGGCCTCCCTCGCAGCCTGCGAGTCACCTAGGAGGAGTGAAGGTTATGAAACTCACAGCCTCCGCCCCCTCCTAACATTTTACTCAGTATCTTTCTCAGTAAACAGGAACCTTCAGATTGTTTTAACCTGCATGGGGCTGCCTGCTGAATGTTCCTCTTGTTAGAGGATGAAGCTAAGAGATTTGATTTTTCACCAAGGAAACATCAATATAATACATGCCAGCATTATATGCCCATTACTTTTCCCAGAAGCTATATATTTTTTATTTTTAAGATGTATAAAGTTATCTATCCCTCATTATGCTTCCATATATACCAAGGCTTCCTCCATTATCCTTTGGACATAAATCTTCATATGTTGGTTGATTTAGGATAAAATCATGAGTACCTCCTATTGTCTTTATCATAAATATTCATTATTTTGCTTGTTCTTATGTTGATGGTTACTTTATCAGGATCAGAATGATGTACGTGTATCTTAGACTAAATGTCTATGGAAGATTTAAAGTGAGATACGGCATAAAGATGCATGCATTTCATGAAACAAAGAAAGAAATGATTTTTAAAACTAAAATGGTTAAGATGGGTGGATCCTTCAGTTATTTGTTCCTGAAAGGAACTCAGAAAATACTGATTGATCTTGAGAACATTTATATTTCTCATTAAACCTTATTTTTCAATTCCTCCCCACGATAACATGTTGCAATCATGAATTCAGGTACAGCTGATTGATGTATCTCAGGATAGAAACACTACCACCCTCCTTCATATTAATGATTGGGAAATTTGGATTAAATACATCTGCGCAATAGGCAAAAAATCCACTATTATATTAGTGAATTGGTTAAACCCAGCTCACATTTCAGCTGTGATTTTATATTCACTCTTCTCACACTGTTTGGTGCTAAGTTTTCTGTATAGAAATAGCTAACAGGGGTTATTAATGAAAGAAATAATGAAATAAATTATTGGTTTATTATTTAATTTCCACTTAGTCTGTAATGCTTTCTGGATAATCAAATTCCTATTTGGGAATTCTTCACACCTTCTTGGTATGACTTATAGCAGTTAAAAATTTCCCTACTCATAATTTTGAGGCAGAAAAACTCAAAATCTTTTTCAACAGTAGTCATGCTAAATCATTATTGATCCAGATAGATTATTTTAATTAAAGAGTATGAATAAGAAAGAGTTAAAGAAAAATGAAGTATCCAAAAACATCTCTCTTCTCCAGCCCACCTCATTTATAAGCAAGTGTTTATTTTGTATGAAAAAAATTAAAGAATACCGATCACAGGAACTATTTGCCAGTTGCACTGTTGTTATTTTACAATTATTTGATCTACTCCAGCTCTTATTTGGTTATTATTTGCATGGAATACCTTTTTCCAACCTTTCACTTTTAACATGGCAAGATCTTTACGTCTGAGATGGGTATCCTGTAGATAATATATAAATGGCTCATTTTAAAAAATCTATCCTATCACCCTATGTCTTTTAATTGGGGAGTTCAATCCATTAACAAATAAATAATTGTGCAAGAATAACAAGAAATAGCAACTATGTACAGCAGTGGAAACAGAGAGATTGAGAAGTGGGGAATTTTCTTGTTTGTTTGTCTGGGATTTCTTAAATTACTATTATTGAAATAATGAAAATGCTTTAATAATGATTGAAGTGACAAATGAACAACTATGTGATTATACTACATACCATTGATTGTACACTTTGGATAAAATGTATGTTTTATTAATACGTATCATTGAAATTGATTTGTAAAAGAAAGATTCAAATTTATAAAAAATTTCAAAGGTTAAGAGACATTTTATTTGATGAGTTTTCTGTTCTAGAAATGTCTTATGAAAAAATGGTAACCTGAATAAAGACAAAATTTCAATTATTGTGTGTGTGGGGAAGATTCTTCTGCATTATCTTGAAATGACAAATACAGGCCATTTAAAATTTTGTCAAGACTATAAAGGTGCATGTTGCAAAATTTAAACCATATTTTAAACCATTGATGATGGTTAGTAGCAATGCTTAAATAATTGTACGATTGTGACAAATATACTAGACTCAAGTAAAATGTTATTAAAATGGGAAAGTGGGAGAGGGGAAGGGTTTGGGTATATGGGAATCCCCTATATTTTCTATGTGACTTTTCTGTAACCTAAAGCTTGTTTAAAAATAAAAGAAAAAAAACACAAAAAACAAAAATTAAAAACAACAACAACAAAAAAAAAACCCAAGACATTGAGGGAACATATGGAAGAAATTGTCACTATACATAAAAGATAACAGACTGTTGCAGTTTGGCAGTTTGATGTAATTATGAATTCCAAAATTAGGTATTGGATCATGCTTATAAACCAGTCTGCTAATCTGGGCATAATTAAGTTATGATTAGGGAGTTAACTGGGACAGGTCAGTAGGGCTTTGAGCCCCACCCCTTGGTAGGGCAGGAATCAAATATAAAAGACAATGCAAAGAACAGAGTTGAAGCAGTTTTGATGTTGGAGTTATGGTGAGGTAGGAGAGAAGGCCCGGGATAGAGACGAGCCATTTGCCTGAGAGTTCACAGCTGGCCTTGTGGAGTGACGCAAAGCCTAGAGAGCCTCACAGCCTACAGCTGGCCTTGTGGAGGAAACAGAAGAGCTAAGCCTGGAGAGAAATGCAGGCCCATTGAAGAGAGGAACCCAAGAAACCTGAACCCTGGCAAATGTTGGCAGCTGCCTTGCTCCAACATGTGGCAATGGACTTTGGAGAGGGAAGTAACATGCTTTATGGCCTGGTAACTGCAGACTTCTACCCCAAATATACACCCTTTATAAAAACCAACCAATTTCTGGTATTTTGCATCAGCACCTCTTTGGCTGACTAATACACAGACCTATTGATGATGAAACTCACAAAGACAAGAAAATGTTTTTTATTTTTTATCTTTTTGTTTTATTTGATATTTTAAAATTATTATTACTTTATTTTCTTATTTTTATTTACTTATTTTTTGGCATTATTGGGGACATTTTGGATCACAGAAGGGTCACAACTGTGGCAAGGGAGGATCACTGGTGTGGGGTGTTGGTGATGGGGAGGGTTGCACCTGTGGTATGTCTCTATGGAATATGAATATGTTCAAGTGGTCATGGGGTGTTGTCTCTGTGGGTGGAGACCCACACAATAACCAAAAGAACATTGAATTCCCATCCTGGGCAGTCCTACTACATTCTCTAATAGAGCAGCCAGAATCCCCCAACTACATGAATGGTACCTAGCAAAGGAGGACAGAATGTTATGTCAGGTTCTTGATATTCATGATTGTACTTATGAACCTTATTCTTGTGAAATTGAAACTCAGCCTAGTATCATATATTGCCTAAGAGTTACCTCCTGAAAGCTTCCTTGTTACTCAAATATGGCCTCTCTCTCAGACAAACTCAGCTTATAAATGGATTACTTCCCTCCCTGCCCCCACCCCAGCATGAGACATGACTCCCAGGGATAAGCCTCCCTGGCAATGAGGGATTATTACCAAGTGTGAACTAGTGAAGCATTTGGGAAAAGACTTTAACCAAAAGGGGGAAATATTAAGTACAAATAAGTTTTTCTGGCTAAGAGATTTCAAAGTGGAGGTCATTCCAGAGGTTATGTTTTTGTACATCTCAGCAGGATCTCATACACTGCCCCAGTAAACAGGGACTCAAGTAGGGATTCTCCTGAGGGATCTAGAGTTATCTAGCACTACAGGCAGGTCAGACAATCTCAGGAATTTGGCACACTGTCAATTGGCTGTACTTTGGAATATATGCGCCCCAATGCAACAGAATTAGGCTCATTTATAATTTTCCTACACATGGCTCTTCTGCCTCTTTAATTTGAGCCTATAGTTAGCACAATGTTCTTTAAATATATGTCCCAGAGCCTTAAATCTTTGGTCTGTTCATATGCCTGTTGAACAATAAATTTCAGCAGAGTTGCAACACCTTCTCTCCAGTTTATTGGACTCACCCAGGAGAACTATGATGATGGACATCACTCGTCACAAACACAGAGAGTATCTACCACTGCAAGCAAGACAGTGCCATCCATCTGCTCCATGGATCTAAGCCCACTGTCAGTCAGAACCAGAGCAGGCATCACCATCCCCAAATCCTATTTCCTTAAAGTAGGAATGTAACTATGGACTAAAGAAGAATTATTATTATTCTAGCAATGGAAGAACTTGTAACATTGGTATGAAGGCAGTAGCTACTAGAGGTACTGAGGGGAAGGAGAGGGAAGAATAGGTGTAATATGTGGCATTTGGGGGACAATGGAATTGTCTTGCATGGCATTGCATTGTTGGATACAGGCTATTATACATTTTGCTGTAACCTATAACATTGTGTAGTACAAAGTGTAAACTACAGTGTCAAATAAAGATCATGGTTAGTAGCAGAACTTCAGTATGTATTCTTCAATTGTAATAAATTTATCATACTAATGAAAGATGTTGATGGGGAAAAGTGAAGGTGGGGGTGGTGGTGGGGTATATGGGAATGCCCCTATATTTTTTATGTAAAATTCAAGTAATATAAAGATTCTTTCAGAATAGAATAGAATAGAATGGAATGGAATGGAGTAGAGTAGAGTAGAGTAGAGTAGAGTAGAGTAGAGTAGAATAGAATAGAATAGAATAGAATAGAATAGAATAGAATAGAATAGAATAGAATAGAATAGAATAGGGATAGGGATAGGGATAGAATAAAATAAAAAAATAAAAATTACACCTGAAATCTTTTTTTCAGCTTTATGTTCATGAGTCAATAACTTTTCTTTATAACATTAAAAAAAGATCCTAATTACAATGGGTCTGCATGCACCAGAATGGATTAAGTTTAAGAGTTTGATTTTCTGGGATACATACAGATCCAAACTACCAAACCTTGAATTCGGTTTTCAGAGAACAGAATAACAAAAATGAGTCTCTTGCTTAAAACCATGCCCATTGAGTGTTGGCTAAGCAAATCTTTCATTTTAATAGATAATGCTTGATGTAGTTTGTGTTTTTCTTAACATTTTAGTGCTTATCCCTATAAGAGGATTGTATTCCAGTACCTATAGATATATAGATAAAAAGATTAACCATGTACTAAGCTTTGGCCAAATAAAATACAAGGGAAGGGAAGAATGTGGATGCAAGAGCTTGGTTATCTTAGAAAAAACAACCCTGTTTTCTCTTTGACACTTGGGTAGAGACTGTAAAATCAGCTTTAGTTCCACAATGAAGATATCTAGGTAACATGTTAATTGTCACTTAGAATTAAAGATATACAAGAAATGAGGGTACACTCAAATGTAACATAGCCTAAGTACATTTATACATTTCCACATTATTTTCTAAACTGACTCTAGTAATTAATATTCATATTTGTGAAGGGTGAGAGTTCTCTTTGCTCAACTTCATTCACACTTTAAACTGTCAGATAAAATTTTACTATGATATATATATATATATATATATATATACACACACATACTGATTTTAACATTTATTGATCTGTAATTTCCTTTTTTATATCATCTTTATTTGGCTTTAATTTAGGAACATGTTGGCCTTATAGAATGAGTTAGTGTTTCCCTCCTCTTCAAGCTTTTGGAAGGGTTTGAGCAGGATTGGTATTAATTCTTTTTGAAATGTATGATGGAATTGCCCTGTGAAACCATCTGGTCTTGGATTTTCCTTTTTGAGAGGCTTGTGATGACTGAATCAATTTCTTTACTTCCAGGATGTTTGTTGAGATCTTCTATTTCTTCTAGAGTTAGTGTAGGTTGTTCATATGTTTACAGAAATTTATACATTTCATCTAGATTGTCTAATTTTTGGATATAAAATTGTTCATAGCTTACAACCTATTAAGATGCTTTTTATTGCTGTAGGTTAAGTAGTAATGCCTTCCTCATTTATGACTGTGTTTATTGTGTCTTCACTCTTTTTTTCTTTGTCAGTCTAGAAAAGGGAATGTCAACTTTTTAAATATTTTCCAATAACTAACTTTTGTTTGTTCTCTATTCTTTTTGTTCTGTTTCATTTATTTCTGCTCTAATCTTTGTTATTTCTATGATATGTTTAAATTCCCTCTTTCACTCAGTGTCCCATTTTCTTCATACTTTTTGGTTCTGAGAGCCATCCTGTATTGCAGCAGTTCCATTTTACACCTTAATACCACCCACTTTTACTTTTTTACTTTTCTATTAGGCATTTTTGCTCTGTTTATTCCCTGTTAGTTTATTCCATCCCACAGAGCCTGATGGTGTCAATCCAGAAAGGTTCATATTGCATTTAGGTGGTCCAGCAAACAAAGACTGGATTGAGTGTGTGTTCTCTTGACAATGATTCTGCCAAAGTCTCTTTTTCCACTGGGGTACTTTTGCATGTGGACCTCATTAGGTGTTTATTTTCCACCTTGGGTCTGTGCAGACTCTTGTGGGGTTCTATCTTGCTGCTTTGAGTGGCTCTATGGTCTGCATCCATGGCAGGAGGGATCCAAGCCATGCTGCTTCTGTGAGACTGTTAAGCTATGTAGGACCAAGTGAGGGGGAGGGTTCCTGACTGGCAGCTCTATGTCATAAATCTCTTAACTGATTTTGGTGTTCACTTTTATTTTTTTTCCCATTAAGCATTTGTGGATTCCTTCAACATTCCGTATCTCTATCATACTCCAGAATTCTAAGTAGATAATATTTAACCTTTTATTAGTTGATTCTGAGGGTACACTTTTCCAGGGAGAGTGCATTTTGTCACCATGTTGATGATGTCATCCTGACACAAAGGTCTCTAATCAAGAGTTGGACTCTTCATTTACATTCTTAAGTTTTGCATAGCTTAAGTGAGAAATATAGGCTACTCCAACATGGACATGAATAGGATGTGCTTTTGGGTCTGTGTGAAAAAAAACAGGTTATTACTCTAAAGAAATTGTAACCAATTCTATGAACAAAATCATTCCATGCATGCTTATCAGGCCTGTAAGGACTGAACATACCCAAGGGCTTCAAACATTGCCAGGCCTAGGAAAGATATCATATAGTATATTGGGTCTGTTTTAGACTGCTGGGAGATTTTTCCTTAAGTTTTTGAATGAGGCTTCTGTAATATTGGACAAAGCATTAATGTAGGTACAGAACTATTCAGGCCAGAAGCTGAAGCTGAACTTAATGCCTTCCAGTGCTGAGACAGTGTCAGGATAGGCAGAGCACACAAATAATTCAAATCTGAGGTGGCACATGCAGTCCCCCTGGAAGCATAGAGGTTTCAATATTAGGGAAGCCAAAGCAGGATATAAATTAATTTAAATTAACAAGACTTCTAATAGGACTTCTCACTGTGGGAACTTCTGCCTTGGGGTCCCAAGTGTAGTTCCAATTATTTAGTGTAATCCATAGTTAGATGGATTTCCTGAGGCATACAATTTCCAACAGTTTTATATGGAAGTGATGTGTACAAAAAGAACCCAATCAATTTATAGGAAATCATTTTTATATAACTAAATGAGAAAGAAAACTCAAGTTTAAGAACAGTCAATGCAAATACTGAGTTATTAATAATATTTTACAATGCTTTTACATAACTTCCCACACATTGAAATTTAATATCTATCTTAATCTTGCATATTTGAGTCTTGGCTGCAGTGTTATAGGGACTGGAGGCCCTTGAAGGACTACCATAGACCAAGTAGCCCTAGTTGCCAATAAATGAAAAGAAAGCTATAGAAGTAAAGGAGATGGACAGACTTCTGATCAACCATATGTAGATGAAAAGTGCCCTTTTAAGGAAATTGATACACTGAGACCATGGTCTCCTCAACTGAAATTGTAACCCAGAATTTGGGTTTTATTTTCCCCTCCCCTCAGCACCTTCAGCCTGTTCTTTATTTGTTTATGAAAATACTCAGTAATGATTTTGACTTGGAGTGTGTAGAGTCTATCGGATGTCCCATGATAGGGATACTAATGGGTAACTTGGATCACAAATCCAGAGCTGTTATCAGATACAATAAGTTGAGAAAACCAAAAGAGGACACAAATGTGGTCTTGTAGGCCTGGGTTGTAGGGACTGGTTCAGGGACATTCACAGCAATGACTTGACCAAACCTGTAGAAATTGTCAGTTGCAGTCAGGACCCAGGAAAACCCTCTGGATGGAATGAGAGTAGGGACATGATCAGAATTTCCCAGACTGTGAGTTAATATTAGTATGTGGTTAGGCAAACACCTTATGACCACTTAAATATATTCAAATTACATAGAGGCTTGCCAC
>PVKH010024979.1:0-13509 GCA_004027955.1 Chaetophractus vellerosus | reverse complement strand
CCTGCCCTGCCCGTGGCGGCTTTTGCCTGTCCGTGGCAGCTTTTTGCCCTGCCCACGGCGGCTCCGGCCCGCCCATGGCGGCTTGCCATTCTCAAGGCGGTCTGCCCGCTAGGAGAGGTCCCCGGGAACCGAACCCAGGGCCTCCCATGTGGTTTCCCAGCGAGCTCTTTATCCACTGAGCTATCTAGCCGGGCCTCAAGTACTCTTAAAAAATTAATTCCCCCCATTATTTATCTTATAAAATTGAAATTCTATATTTCAAGTTTACTGAAAATGAAGGTCATTCCAATTACCCTAAAAATTTAATCTTATAAAAGAGTTTCTCTTCTTCCCTTTGTTTCTCCTTTCCCTTTCCTTTCTGTTCAGAGTTTGCATTTTCTTCCTTCAGTGAAATTTTCCTTTGCCTAAAGTGTTATTTTAAGTCAGGTAATAAATGACTTTATTTTGGTTTGATATTGCTGCAGGAAAAGCATCTGGTATTTCCTCAAGTTTCAGTCCAACCCTAGCTTAATTATATTGGCCATTTTGGAGCACATATTTATTTCAAAAATAGATTGTGGATCTCTATTGAATATTCCTATTAAGTAGCCCTTATAAGCATTTTTTTAAAATGCTAGAAGAAAATATCAGTAAATATTGATGTAATATTTAATAAAGAACTTTCTAAGCCTACGAACAATGGAAGATTAATAGATTTGTAAATACATAAAATATATTTAAGGTGAAAAATCATAGATTTAAGAGGCAAACAAGGGGCCGGCTGTAGCCCAATTGGTAGGGCGCCGGTTTACCACATGGGAGGCCCTGGGTTCGGTTCCCAGGGCCTCCTCGAGCGGGCTGATCGCCTTGAGAAGGCAAGCCGCAGCAGGCAGGGCAAAGCCGCCATGGGCAGGGCAAAGCTGCCGTGGGCAGGGCAAGCTCCCGCGAAAAGGCAGGCCACTGCGTGGTGAGCTGACTCTGCGGGTCGCTGCAGCGGGGGGAGACAAGTGGACAGAGAAGAACGCAGAAGATGAACACACCGAGAACAAGCAGAAAGGGGAGGATATATAATAAATAAATAAAATAAATCTTTAAAAAAAAAAAAAAAAAGAGGCAAACAAAATTTATTTATTTTCTTTTAAGATAATGCCTAATGCTCTGTGTGAGATGGGCACTCTGTTATAACTCTGATTGGGAGTATAAAATAGTACAACTTTCCTGCAAATGTAACTTGGTGTTATAATATCAAGAGCTTTAAAATTACCCTTATATTTTACTTGATCTGGTAATTCTATTAACAGAAAATCTATTTCAAAGAAATAATCATACATACATAAAAATATTTATATGCAAAGTTATTTATTACAGCATTAAATATTATAATTTAAAACAAAAGCAATGCAAATATTCAACAATGAATAAATTTATTATTGTATATTTATACAGAGTGGTATTAGGAAGTCAACAAAATGTTTACAAAATAATTTTAATGATGTTGGGAAAAACTCATGGTAATTAAACAAAGCAGGATAATAAGACTGTATACAGCATGATTTCACATATTTAAGAGAGAAGGGAAAAGACTTGAAGGACATACACTAATGGATGTGAGTGATTTTTCTTTTATATTTTATGTATTTAATTTTTTAAATTTAGAGGCCCGGTGTAATTTTTGTAATAAGAAAAGCTAATGAATGTTATTTTCTAAAGAATCCTCCTCCTTTTTGATCTATTGACTTGTGAACTATTCCAAAGGAATAATCACACGTACAGAAGGATTATTTATCAAAGTATTCATTGTTGTGTTTATAACATTGAAATTTTGAAAGCAACCTACTATGAAAATTAGGGGGATGATAGTTCAGTTACAGGAAAGGATAGTTCAGTTACTTGCAAATAATTTGTAATGATATGAGGACACATAATTAAGGGAATAATTTATAAAATTGAACATACAATTGAGATCTCAAACTATATTAATTCATTTAAAAAACAGGAGGAAACTCTAAAAAATATTAGTCTTTCTTCTGGATGGGTAGTATGATAAATAATTTTAAAACTCTTTCTACTTTTCTGTTTTTCCATTTTTCTAGAAAGAACATACAGTGTTTTAATTAAAGGATAACCATCACTGAAAAACAGAGTGATATTAAGTAGAGAATTTTGAGATCACATTTGATGTGAAACATGACATTCCAAATTTCAGGTGATTAATTCTTCAAGCAGTATATTGAATAATCCAAAACCCCACATTAGATTTATTGCATGAAGCTGATTTACTATATTTCATTTACTTGTATGACAGAAGTCACTCATTCACCTAACACTGTGAAAGTAACTGCAGAGCAAAGTACTGAGCACTCAGGGACTATCTGCCCAAGGAGTCTACTGCTTCATAGGGCAGATATTCACAAAGAACCGATAAATATAACATATTTAAAGTAGCATAAAAGAATGACTAAATGTTTTGGAAATTCAAAGGAAAAAGGGGGAAAAAAATCAATTCTGTGTCAGAAATGGCTTCATGGAAGAGGTGGCATTTGAATGGGCTCTTAGGAGAATGGGCCTAATTTCCGCAGTTGGAAAAGGAGTGCATTCCAGACAAAGGAGTGGGTCGGTGCCAGATGTTGTTGAGCCTGGACTTTACTTTTTAGGCTTTTAAGCAGAAATATGACCTGATCAGAGCTATGCCTGGGAGCAGGGTACATAATACCTTAAAATAGTTAGGGGCAATTTCTATAGACAGATGGAAATCATTTCATGGGGAAAGCATGGTAGCACGATACTGGATGGGCCTGAGATTATGGAAGGGAATTTTGAGGACAGTATCAGGCTTTCCTACTGCTTGTTTGAATTGGGTTTCTGTGTGTCAGTTTCCTTATCTCTAACTGTAATAATATTGCCTGTCATTACAGAAATGTTCTGAGGGCCTAAAGACACTTTCTCTATGCCATTTCTTCACAGAGTTAGCTAGAAGAAGCTAAAAGAAGAGTTTTCTCTGGTAGTTACATTTCAGTAGCCATGAAAAGTGCCTTATCAAGTATATGAAGAAAGAATGAGCTGAGGAAGTTTAATCTGAAAATGAATGAATATTTGGGGGTTATATGGCATCTCTCTTCAAAAAGCTAAAAAAATTGGCACATAGAAAGAAGAAGAAATGTATTTATATTTCTCTAGAAATCAATACTTGAACCATTAGTGGATCAAAGTTATAGGAAGACAGATTTTTAGCTCCTTCTTAAAAAAAGACGTGGCAATTAGAGCTGGCTTCTGCACAAAAAAGTAGTTAACGTGAGCCACTCCATATGAAAAGGTTAAAAGAATTCCTGATTGGGAGAGTTTGAATTCACAGACTTAAGGACCTTTCTTACTTGAAGAATACAAATGGTTTTCATGTGTTAAAAACAGCTGTGAAGAGAAGTGACTTGCCCCAGATTCTTGCTTAAACAAGCTTTAATTAATTTCTCTTCCTTTCACCCCAAAGAGAAATTTTCCTTTAAGTATATGAAGTATGTCTCAGAACTCAAAGAGAAGTTGGACAGCTAGGCCTCAGAAAGGAGAGGAACTAAGATAGCTCTAGAAAACTCAGCTATTTGAAGTTCATGAACCTTTGTTTTAATGCCCTGCCATTAACATGTTGAATTTCCTACTGCCAGTCTATATACCGCTAAGTTAAAATTCTCAAATGAGAGACTCTCATTGGCTTAGACTGAGTCATGAGCGTACTCTTGATCCAATCAGCTATAGCCAAGAAGTAAGGGCCATATAATAGAAACAAGGTAGGTTAGGGATGGGCTTACTCCTTTGGATGGTGGTCAATAATTCTCAGAGAAGTGTAGGAATGAGTTGTAACTAGATACTCCAAAATATATTTATTGCATTTCTGAAAAAACGTCAATGGCATAAGTAGAGCTAGGAGTTGGGCTGTTTGAACCTGTTTCAGACAATCAGTATTTATTGTATAACTAATATATGCAAAGCACTATGTTAGGTAATGGGCAGAATGTAGAAATACATTCCTACGTTAATAAAACAAATTCCTCAGGGAATTTACAATCAATTTCTCTGGTAGACTGTTCATTATTTAATAGATTGTCTGTTTAGGTTTCACTTTGGGAGGATTAGCCACTGATAATGTAGAAAGACTCCATTATAAATTTTCAAAAAAGTTTCAAGTAGACTATTAAAGTCATTTGATTTTTTCTACATATTTATACACAAATTTTTGCATAAGTCAATCTTAAAAAGACTGTCATAAGCTCAAACTCCAACAAATAAACAAATAAAAACCCCAACCCCTCCTTCAAAATATCAGCTGTATATCATATATAGCTAGGAATATATCTCATTAAAATGTGTGCTTATTATTATATGTACATAAGGTGGATCATAAACATTTTAGGTGCCCATGATGTGCTACACAACACCCTAAGTATGTCACATATGTAATGTGCGCATGACGTAAAGATTATATGCAGTATATGTTTATATAATCTAATCTTTGTAGTCATTGTTTTAAGGATGTACACATATACCTTTATGTCAATTGAACGTCTAAGAATATTTTATTATTTCATGTCTCTGTGGTTAAGGTGAATTTGGGTTTGCAATATTTGAAAGATTTTATTTCTGATTTACATTCAGCTCTTATTCATTATTCCTGGTGGAACAGCTTATCAACAGATTATACAGTAAAAACAATATGACAAATATGTTAGGTTCTAAGTCCTTAGCTTTTTTTCTTCCGAAATAAGACTGAAGAAGGTTGTAGGAGGAATGCTGTACTAACCTCCTATAAAGATGATTAATAGCTAATTTAGCAAGTTGCTTAGATGTTTCCTAAGAGACCAAATTTAGCTGTGATGCAAAAGAGTTCATTTCCACATGGATAAGTCATTGACTTTATCAAGGCTCTATATTTAGCTATAACATGGTCTATTTAAAATCCTGAATTTGTTTTGAATGGCTATCCAAGTTTTCATGCAACAAAGGAGTTAACATACACCTTGTTTTTGAAATCTCTGTGGGTCTTAAAGTCTAACCAATTTTGCCATGGATATTTCTCAGAGCCTACTTTTCCAAAATAAGCATTTCTTTTTTATTGTCTATTGTACATTTTTAATAAATTGTTTCTCCTTGTTCACATACTATTAACTTTCCACCCTGCCAGTCTGACTTCAGGAAAGGAGCATTTAAGGCTTATATTCAATTAGAACTTCTGCAGGTAGCTTTTATTTCATATGGTCTTGACAAATTATACTCCAACTGTGCTCAAAATCTTCTTAGGAAGGAACCTAATGATTTTCATGTTTGTGTCCATTTAAAAAATGTACCTCCATCCCACAGAGATCTTAAGTTCTACTTGACAGCAATATTTACCATTCAATTCTGCCTAAACCCTGTTATTTTCCAGAAAGCTGAAGGTACCATAATAGTGTTTTCCCTTTTTAGTAGTTGTAGCATATATTACAAGCAATGTAAGTAGAATGAGCCTCTCTTAATGAAATCTAAATCTTGTAGATGATTTTTATTTTATTGTTGCTCCATCTAGTATTATCTGAATTTTTAGTCAAAGTACATTAAAAATATCAAAGGCAAAAAGACAAAAGCTTTTTAAAGTGTATTTTCTCACTGTATACAATATTAGCTGCATCTATTCTATTTTTTAAGATTTACTTTATTTATTTATTTATTTATTTATTTATTTATATCTCCCCCCTCCCCCCCATGGTTCTCTCATCTGTCTGCTCGCTGTTTGCTTGCATTCTCCAGGAGGCTCCAGCAACTGAACCGAGGACCTCCTACATGGGAGGCGAGTGCCCAATGTCCTGAGCCACATCTGCTTCCTGTGGGCTGCAGCGTCTGTTGGCTTGTGGCATATGCTTGTTTAGGTGTCTAACTCATTGTGTCGGGTGTGGCGTCTAACTTGTTACAGTGGGTGCAGTATCTGCTCATCTTTAGGAGGCACTGGGACCTGAACCTGGGACCCCCCATGTGGTAGGTGGGCATCCAACTGGTTGATCCACATCTGCTTCCCCATCTATTCTATTTTAAAACTAGTTTCCTTACCCCACCTTTCCCCCCAAAAGATTTAAAGCAACTTTCTCCTTTTATTTTATGTTTTATCCACAAAACTCCTAGAAGTCATGTTTCCCCCCTCTTTCTCCACTTTCTTTTATATCAGGTTAAAAATATTCTGTATGTGATGCAGAGTGTGACATCAGAGACTTAGACTTAGTGTTCCTACTCAATTATTTCTTTTGCAATCCTGGAACTGATTTTTTTTCTCAATTTGTTAATTTTCCTGCTTCATGTCTTGAAATTTCCATTTTCAAAATGAGAATAGAAATAGTTGCTTCCCATTTACTTCATGGGAGAATTTAAGGATGAATGAGCTAGTGTTTCCTCTGCCAGATGTATCAGTTTATTTTTTGTCCATATTTCTGATTCCATAATTTCCAAGTATATTTGTTTATATTCCTTTCCAGTTCTCTGGGATTTTTCTTTCTTTTTCTTTTTTTAAAAAGATTTATTTATTTATTTATTCCTTCCTCCCCCATTGTTTTGCACTCACTGTCTGCTCTCTGTGTCCATTTGCTGTGCGTTCTTCTGTGTCTGCTTGTCTTCTCTTTAGGCGGCAACGGGAACTGATCTTGGGACCTTCCAGAGTGAGAGAGAGGCACTCGATCTCTTGCACCACCTCAGCTCCCTGGTCTGCTGCATCTCTTATTGTCTCTCCTCTGTGTCTCTTTTTGTTGTGTCATTTTGCTGCGCCAGCACATGGGCCAGCTTGCCCTTCATCAGGAGGCCCCAGGAATCAAACCCTGGACCGCCTATATGGTAGATAGGAGCCCAATCACTTGAGCCACATCTGCTTACCTCTGGGATTTTTCAAAATCAAAGCATGTTAATCACACTTCACAACTCACTTGAGTACCTAAGATAGTCTTCAGATATGAACAAATGTTTGATTAGCTGCATTTGCTTTTGAGTATCTGTCAAAACCCAGGCCCCAGACTATTGAAGGGTATAGTAAGAGGAGTACCCCAAAATGAAATGCAGATCAGTTTCAAGGTGAGTGTGTCAGCTTTTCCTGAAAGCCTCTCACCAGTCTACTCAGATGCCTTCTGTTCTTTTAACCTATATAATCTGTTCTGAAAAAAAAATGCTAAGTCTGAGAGTTGAGTTTGATCAGTACACAGTTCTTTTCAAGAGCATTAACTAATATCACTAATTGCTCATCTGACGTACAGATTTTTACCATGACCCTAACATTCCAAGTAACTTAATCCTTAATACTGATTGAGAAATAGAAAAATAGTTTCATAATCAATATCTGGTGTTGCCATCAATTTCAGATAAATCATTAATAATTAAATTTTAACATAAGGAAAAATGAGGGCATTGAAATTTAGAAACAAACAACTCATTGATAGACTTTTACTGAAGGTCAGAGCCATAGTAATGCCTAACCATTTATATGACTGTGTAAAAAACCTGGAACTGATTTGATTTATGGAGTCCAATGAAAGCAAATACTTAGAGACTCAAAGCTCTGTAGCACAGCCTGGAATAAATAATCTTGTCCTAGAAGATTTTAAAGTCAAAATTTGACAATTATCAGTCTCTATGTTTAGTATGGCTCCTGCATAATTATTTAATATTGTCCTTTAATGAGATGCCTAAAGGATGCAATTGTATGATGGTTAAGTTCATGTGATAACTTGGCCAGGTGATGGTGTCCTGTTGTTTGGTCAAGTAAGCACTGGCCTGCTTGCTACTGTGATGATATTTCATGGATTTAAATAATCAATAAGTTGATTGCATCTATGACTGATTACATCCACAATCAATGGAGTTGATTGCCTTCGACAATGAGAAAAGTCTCATCTAATCAGTTGAAGGTCTTAAAAGAAGTGATAATTTCAGCAGTCAGAAAGAAGAATTTCCATTTCTGCTTCAGCCAGTCAGCTTCTTCTGGGGAATACATCAAAAACCTTCATCAGAGTTCCCAGCTTGTGACCTGCCCTATGGAATTTGGACTTGCCCATGCCCACAGTCATGTGAGCCAATTCCTATAATAAATCTCATAATTTATGTCAGTTCTGTTTCCCTAGATAACCCTGACTAATACAAATTGTTTAATATTATTGAGTGCTAAAGTGTGTCTTCCAAGAATCACAGGTTTTGACTGGGCATTACTGATATAGAGTTGGTTTTTTTTCTGTCAGAGGTGGCCAAAGATTCAAATGCCTCTTGTGCCTCCTAGAATGTGTGAGCAGAAGAGCATGCTCAACTTCCCTTTAATTGTGGCAGCAGGATATATGCCCAGGTCTTGCAATCACATCATTAAATAATATAGAAGTTATTTCAGAAGTGAGGAACTAGGGCAGAGTCTGATTTTATGGCATTTAAGTTTGGATTACATGTATCAAAAACTTAATTCTGTATTTTTCTGTATTTATTAATTTATCTGTAGCAAACACATTGAGCAATAAAGAAAAAAGTTATTTAAAAAGCTCATTTCAGGGGAGCAGATGTGGCCTAAGCAGTTGAGTGCTCGCCTCCCACATGGGAGGTCCCGGGTTCGGTTTCCGGTGCCTCCTAAAGAAGACAAAACAAACAAAGAGCAAACATTGAGCAAAAACAGTGAGCAGACAATGAGAAAAAACAACGTGCAGACAATGAGCAAAAAAAAAGAGCAGACAATGAGCCCAAACAATGAACAAAAAACAACAACAAGCAAACAGATGAGGGAGCCATCTGGATGTGGTGCGGTGGGGGGGAGGAGTTCATTTCAACTTACTCTGAGGCTTGTGGTGACAATGAATGAGAACTCTAAAGAAATCATAGTCCCTTTTGGAAGGGGGAAGTATCAATAGTTGATGATGGACAAATAAATTAGGCAAAAAAATCACGTTTTTTTGCTCTCTCCCAACTAGGGAAAATGAACTTTATCAGTAATTACTAATTGTACCTAAATGTTGCCTATTTTTCACTGCAAGTACTGTATTGATTTGAAAAGAAAGTCATTGAGTTTTCAGAGTGATTTTTAAATTAATTACTGTTTTGTTACCAGTATTATCTTAATGGAATGTTGAGGCACACATATTGACAAAACTTATTGACTTATGGAGTGATAAATAATTCCTATTTTTCCTAGGGAACCAATTATGTGCAGCGCTTTGGCAAATAAGATTTTTATAAAAAATTCAGCTTTATTTATTTATTTTTTAATAGGAAATACAGTCATCTGGTTCAAAATTCCATAGTATAGAAAAGCATATAGGAAGAAGTCTTTTGTTTACTCCTTTCCCCCAGTGACTCTATTAACCTCCTTGGGGCACCTTAAGTTATTAGTGTCTTTTGTTTCCTTCCATAAATATTTTATGTGTATAGAAGATGTATGTATAATAATTTTCCTCTTTCATGTAGATGCTTACATACCATATCTACTGTATACTGTATTTAAATTCTCACTTAGTGTATATCTTGGAAATCATTACATGTTGGTACATAAATACTTCCTTGTGGCATTATGATATCTATTGTATGAGTGGGTTGTAATTTCTTTAAGTATGCTCCTATTGAGGGACATATAGGTTGTTGCCAACGTTTTCATTAATAAAGATTAATGTTGATTTCTGCTTATTTTTCATTTTGAGTTCATTTTCTAGCTTTTGTCAGTACCTAGATATTAGTAGCAAGAACTGAGATTTATTTATTCTATTCCTGACACTTCTGGGGTGTTTTATATAGACATCTGGGTACATGGATATATTGCTGAACACTCTAGTTCTACTGTCTTTCCCCAGGGCACTAACGCAAGATAAAACCTATTTATTGGAATCCCTGTACTATACAAGTACTGGGTCACAGCTCCTATTGGCAAACTACAGAGTTCCAATTACTAACCTGTGATTTCAATTACTTCTTTCAGTTAGAAGAGACAATCCTTATTTGGTGAGAACTCAAATAGTGTAATGAAAACTGTATTATTGATAAAATGGGCTTAAGAAAATGGAAACTATTCAGATTCTCAGGGTGAGATGAGTCCAGATAATCAAGGCAGTTTTACTCTGATTTCAAGGTCTCCAAATATCCTTTCAGCCTACCTCAGATAGTTCTTTTCAGGATATAGTTGGAGCTGGTACATTTGATGATCAAAAACTCTTAAGGTAGTAATCAGATGAAGTAATCAGATAAAGTCATTGAGGAGGTTTGTAGATCATTGGCAGTTTATGCTAAATCTTGAAGATATTGTAGAAGCACACAAAAAAGAAATATTGTCACAGCAAGCAGTGGAAATGCTGACATTTAATCACTGGAAGATTTTTTTTTTTAATCTCAGTTTCCCCAAAGTTTGCACCCATTGAACCATAACTTCTGTTCTCTTTGTCAACTCTGATCTTGTGCAGAAAATATTTCCTTAATGTCATATCTAGGAAAGAAAGATGATAAGGAAAAAGCTATTAGAATTGTTATAGAGTAGCTTTGATTTGGTGATTACTTGTTTAAGATAGAAATGGAGAATAGTTCTTATTTCTTGATCATCAAAAAAAAAAAAAAATCAGTTGCCATTCATGCTAGCGGAGCATCTTGATTTAAGTTTTTTGTTTTTGTTTCCTGAGAGAAAGATAAAGAATTCCATTTCTTTACTTTTTATCATAGAACATTAAGTACAATAGACAATAAAACATATTCCCCAACTGTATTATGGTTAGTTAAATAAAGAGAGTGGAAAGGATAGAGAGGAGGCATCAGGGAGAAATGATCTTTTTGCTTCCCCAAACTGTAAGAAGCAATAATACTATTGTGTCTGTATGTGTGAGTGTGTGTGTGAGCGCGTTGAGGTATTTTGTTATGGTGTTTATTTTTGTTCGGGCCAAGAAGAAAAAGAATGGAACCTTCAATAAAGAAATGAATAAATCTTATTAGAACTTCTTATATATATATATGTATTTATTTTAATTCCTAGCATTAGAACACTAGGCTATTATTTAAATTTTCTTATCTCCATTTTTTTTTAATCGGAAAAACTCCTTAACTTTTACTCTAGAAAATGGTATGAGTCATATCCCATTTTACTAAGGAATTAAACAGCCTTATTGTCTTGTTGTGACATCCTAATCTTGAAGCATTTTGAGATAATGCCACTAATATTATACCTTGTTTTTGTAACTACAGATCAGGGTTTCTCAAGGTTTTATATAGGGATATTTAGGAGGTAAAAACATTACGACTTGGGAAGTAGGTGTAGCTCAGTGGTTGAGCGCCTGCTTCCCATGTAGGAGGTCCCGGATTCAATCCCCAGTACCTCCTGAAAAAACAACAGCAACATTAGGACTTAGTGGTTGGTTGGAGAAAGAGAGGAGTTAAAAATAATTTCCAGGTTTCTTGCTTTGCTGAAAGGATGAATAGTGGTGGCATTCATTAAGGCAGGGAATGGAGTAGAAGGAACAGGCTTTTTTTTTGTTGTTGGATGGATGGATAGAGGCAGATATTGATTTCAGTTTTTGACATTTTCCATTGGAGTTGACTTTGAGACATCCAAGAGGATGAACTAAACCCTGACCCTGGGAAATGCAGAGATTGTGTCTGGTTTGTTCCTTATTGTATCCCCAGTTCTTTGGACAGTGTGTGCATTTCTAGGTATGAAGAGAGGCTTAGGCTAGAGGTACAGATTTGGTATTCTTCAGGGTATAGATGATTTGATTGGAATTAAGGCAGCAGATGAAATTGTCCAAGGAGAGTGCCCAAAGGTAAAAGAGGGCCTAGTATAGTGACATTCTAGGAGGTTTAGTCAGGGGACTGAAGAAGAGGGGTTGGAGAAGTGTGAGGAAAACCAGGACTGTATGGTTTATGGAAGCCAAGTGAAGAGAGAATTTCACAAAGAAGGGAATGTTTAATGGTTTTGAATTCAGCTAAGAGATCAAGTAAAATGAGGACTGAGAAGAAAACATTGGATTAAAGCATTAGTGACTTTTTTGAGAACATTTTTGGTAGACAGGTAGTTGCTGGAGTTCAATAAATTTGTTTAAGGAGTAAGACAGATGTGACTGGATAGAATCTGTAGGTGTAGGTCATGCTTTCATGTATTATGGCTAGCAAGAAGAGAAGATACTGAAGATAGTATGAGAAGGTGGTATGGGCTGGAGAGGGCTTGTGGCCTTGAGCATGTTTGAATGCTGATGGTGAGGCGTCAGTGGAGATGGAGAGGTCTATATAGGAGAGCAGAAAATGGAGATGGGGGCAAAGTGAGATGGGATGAGTGCAGAGCACAGGGAGAAGGAGTAATCTTAGATAGGAGGGATAGCCTTCAAGCTGGAGGGCTGTTATTAGTGAGGCAGAAGGTCCCTATTCTGATTAGATTAGTTTCAAACCTTTGGGGCCTTTTGAGAATTTGTACTTCTAGGGCTTACTGAAGGTTCAGAGTGACAGGCACTAAGATAGTCCTGACCCAACCCATACTATTTCTGCAGTCCCAAAGGTCCCTTGATCCCCAGGAGGCTCCATTCATTTGATGATTCTTTTTATTCTTGTCAGCCAGCATATTCTATAATTAGACTCTGAACCAGCTGTGGATTGCGTTAGGGCTTGGGGCCCAATCCTAGTCTGAATAATCAAAGTAAAAGGGTGTTCTGAGACCCTTTGGGTTCTTCCCCAGGTGTCAAAGTACAACCTGGAGATTACTTGCAGCCAGTTGACCATAATTAGCAAAGATGACATTCCCATTATGATTCTTCATGATTACTGATAAATATTCTAGATTGCTGATTGTACAAAACTCTGGATTATCATAGTATTAAGTTTAAGAAACAATACTGTTCAAGGGTCAATTACAGCTCACTTTCTAATGTGTAGGCTTTGGAGCCAGCAAAAACTGGATTCAAATACTGGTTCCATCATTGACTAAGCTATGTGACTTTGGGCAAATCACATTCTGTAATATTCTCAATTTCCTTGTCTATATTAATTCTTGGTAAAGTCTTATTTGCATGGTAGTTATAAGGATTAGAGGCCATGTATAAATATCAGCACATTGTTGGTGCTCAATAAATTGGAACTACTGATATCATTTTTAATTATTTAGACTATTGCAGGGCTCTTAGTGAACATACTCAGAATTTACTGTGAGAATTCCTGATCAAAATCAAGGATCTCATTTCTCCATGGATCTGAGAAGGATAAATGTGATGTCCTTGGTCTAAGTTTTGAGAGAGACAGAGGTCTTTTGATAATCCTGCACCAACTAAAACTTCTATTGGCCTACATGTCATCATAGGGAATAAAGAGAAAAGAGGTAAAATTTGAGAGTAAGATATAAGGAAGTAAAGCCAATTCTTATTTTCCATTAGAGTATATCAGAAGATCTTATTTTTGGCAGAATTAACTTCTGTAATCCTTCTTTTCCTCTAATAACTCCTCCCATTTTTCTTCTCTTCTTCCTTTTCTTCAGATTATTGGAAATTTTTTCATAATAGCAGCATTTGCTGCTATCAGATATTCCAGGAAGAAAAACTTCCTATG
>PVKH010024978.1:0-13524 GCA_004027955.1 Chaetophractus vellerosus | reverse complement strand
GACATAGTTACCACCAAACCCGTCATTGGCAGGTGTAATGGAATTAATACGAATCAACTTTTCTGAGTGATGTTAAGGGAGGGGTCAACCCTTGAACAAATCTGAACTTGGCCAGGAGAGCAGCAGGGGAGAACAGATACTGGGTAGCCAGTCAGCAAGTCTGCTATATCTCTTAGATGAGTTGAAATTGAGATTTATCCCACTTACAAATGAAAGAGTTCGATCCAATATATTATCCGTCACATTTAGTAGTTTGTTTTTTACTATTATTTTAGAGCATTGTTAATATCCTAGCTGACATAGTTTTAAAAATATATGTATCATAAAACAGTTCATAAACATTGTTAGTTTAAAAGTAAAATACAAGGTTTCTAACAAAACAAGCAAAACCAATCCTACCCTTTCTCATTCCTTTTAAAATTTCTTCTGTTTTTCATTTTTGAGATTCTGTGAAAGGAACATTTTATCCTATAAAGAGAGGAGAATGAATAAGTTGCACAGAACCAGACTGTAATGTTCAGCTTTTTATGAATAATTCAGTCTTTTGAAAATAAATATTTTTAAATGTTTCTCCCACTCTTTGTCTACTTTTACCTTTGTTTGAGGGAAAAAAAAATATGCTGCAGCTATGTCAGGAACAACTTTCACTGACGTTAACCTAAAATGAAAATAAATATCTTCTTAATTCTTTTGTAGTTAAGTGAGAAATGATATGAAGGGATGGAAAGAGAGATCCATATAATATTTATTTTACAAGAATTAGAATCTGAAATTATTTATACTGTTTGCATTTAGAGTTATGATTCTTTAATTTACAAAGCCGAAATCAGAAAAAAATAAAAATAAAAATAAAAAAACTCTTTATTGCTTGGTTATAAACAGCATTTACACCCAAATTTCCCAGATATTTTTTTCAGTTAGATTCAGATCAATTACTTGGCGTTATTTTCAGTACATTTTAATATTTCTAGTTGGTGACTGGGATTGTATAGCACTCAATGGCTCGTCGCTATTTTGTGCTATGGTTGCTCATAGCCCCAGTAATTGAAATAGACCAGAGGCAGCCTGAGACAGGCTGGGTCCTAGAAGGGGCTGATCAGCTGGAGCGCACCAAATCTTGGGATACGGTCAAACATGCGGTAGGTGAGGAAAGATACCCAGCCAGTTACACAGAACCTAGTGGTCTGGGAGGGTGAACACACAGTCCATGGAAGTGGTTGCTCTGAAGAGACATGATAGAATATCTTTGGGCAGGTGAAGCTGAGCGGAGAATTTAGCCTGCTTAACCTTTCTGATTACCCAATCCTAGTCCTCATTCTAATGACAGGATTTCTGTATGTTTTTGTGACCGGCTCCTTACTTTGTGCTTTACTTATGGTAACTGCAGTGTACCTGTTTCCCATGACCTTAGGCCCTGTAGAGGACTGGGGCACAAGAGTATTCTAAGCCCAAGCCCTAAATATAGTTCTTCTGTTACAAGTGGGGGAAAGGTTGACCGTGAAGTAGAGGCCATGAAATCTGGAAGAAGTATGCTTTAAGACAATTTAAATATTGCCTCATTTAGCGAGTTTATTGGCTATCAAAAAATCTTGCACCACTCCCCATCCTGTAACCCCATATTACAATATTAGATTCTCCAAATTTTATAGCAATTGTTATTTCCAAATAGATTTTCCTGGGACTCTTATGTAAAATTATGTTTAGTAATTAACAGATTGCGAAATAGAATTTGTTTCAAGGTGGATAAAAGAAATAATTCTCAGGCACAATTATACTTTCAATTTCCAGAAATAAAACAGGATAGCAAGATTATGGTAGACTATCTCCACATAATTAGGCTTGAAGTAATCATATTTTAGAATGTACCACTGAATGACTATATTAATTGCAAAACTGAGAGCAGTACCGGAAAAAGCAGCAGTTTTTGCTGGTCATATATATCCGTAAATTTAACTGCAAATATTCATAAATGATTTATGTCTGTTTCGTATTAGTCTTGATCAAATTTAAGATTAGTAATAGTCACCCCATAATGGTAGAAAATAATGAATTTGCATTATGAGCAAGTCAAACAAAAGAGGGATGTACAGTGTTAAATCCTAACAGCTTGAGAAGTCATCTATAATTTTGTCCTCCTTTTTAAAAGACTCAATCGAGTAAGATAAAGGGCATGTATTTTAAAAATATTTTAGTTTTTATTTTTTAATATAATATCTATCTGTATTTTGTGTCTTGTGCCCTTTAACCCCAAAGAACTCCAAAACCATCCAAATTTATCATCTAATTCCTTCTATCGCTATAAAAAAAGCAATAGATGGCCATATTTTCTGTATATTGAGAGGATGGTACTTGCTTTAATGGATCCTTTGCTGAGCTCTGCATTGTATTAGCCTTAAAAATTCTTCTTTTCCCTTGATCTGAGTGTCCCAGTTGCGTTAACAGGGTGATGAGCTCAGGTGCCTCTTCAGGGAGTTATGAGAGCCCATTTAGAGGCTCACACTGAGCATGGCAATACAATACTCATACTGTTTTGAGTAATTTATCTTTCAAGGATCCAAATATGTTTACCAAATAAAATGAATAGAATAATCACTAAGTTCACCTCAATAGAATGAATTATATTATTCACTTCTGAACATTTTAGGAAGATGAAAAACGTGTTTACAAAATAATACGAGAAATGCTAACATGATGTGAAGTGTGTCCTTTTCTGCTTTTTGACCTAAGAAATGGGCAAAGGGAACTATCTTAAATATTTTCTCAACATGAAACAAGATTTAAATATTTTGTTGGAAATTAGATTCATATTTTTACCCCTAAATATTTTATTGTCTGTTGCTATAAAGGGCAAATGGAAGTAGAGTGTTAGTAAATATGCATATATAATTTGTTAAAAGTACTTGTCACTGAGAATATAAATAGTATGGGGCATTAGTATTATTTAGTTTGGCCTAAAAACTTAGCCCAACAAGTGTTCAGTGTATTTTGAATGATTACCTTTCAATAATACAGCTGCAACATAATTAGTACATGATATTCTTTGCAGTGGAAATTTCCATTACTGCCACCGTTTCTAGAGAAAATTAAATTTCTTTTTGAATACATGTGATCAAGATGAAGAAACTACCTAAAATATTTTAAAAGCTGACTAATTTTTATCTCAAAACATATACCTTAAAATCAAAAGATATAATATCAAAAGAAATATTTAAGGCTATGCTTTTAATTAAAATATTCATATCTACCAGCTATCTCTACATAGAGGAATGCTTATATGAATACCTGAAGGCACCTTATAGTGTGTTAAAGAATCAAGGCAATTCTGAATGAACATACCTCACCTTACTTCCAAGTGATAAAAATAATTTTTTCATGGCCACTAATGAAATTGTAAATTAAGTTGAGAAATCAGGATTATGACTATCCAAATATTAGCACTGCTAGTGGGCATTATAGAAGCAGATGCCAGCAATGTGTTTCTATATTGGATATACAGTAATGTTAATAGGCATTTATCTAACACAACCCTGCACCTGTTGAGATCTCAGAGTTTGAATTTTATTAAGTCATATGCAATCACTATAATATTCCCCTTTATTAAATGAGACAGATCTTTAGTTAGTTGAAAGTCTCTCCAATTTGCTGCTTGGAAAGCAAGTTGGAGAAGATGAACAGAAAACCCCTAGCCTTGGAGACTTGAGATTCTAACAGTGTCTTTCGCAAAGCAATTTTTAAAATATCATAAAGCCCAATTTATCAATTTTTTTTTCTTTTAGGGATCATGCTTTTAATATTGTATCTAAAAACAGATTGCCATATCCAAGGTCAGAATGAAGTCGTTGATTGAACTAAGGACAACTAGTATGTGTAGTTCATCAAAGTGTAGCCTCCGAGATGGTCATCTAAAATTCTTATGCTACTGTTGACATTAGGAAATGGAAACCCAAGGCCCAATCCTGGGAAGAGCAGTGGTCTTCTGTTTAAATTATACACATAACTGCTTCAAATATTCATTTCTCCTTAGATCTGATAACATTGTCCATTAGTATTAATAATAATGACATCATCATAATGCTTGCCATGTAAGTACAATTTTCTCAGAAGACATTTATGAGTCTTGCAGGCCTCAAAAACAGTATTTATTCTTCTCATTCTAAATAATCTACTTAGTATTTTTTGCAGAAATTGTTTGAGAAATTCATGCTAAATTCATTATTCAGCAGGGGGTAAAGTGGGAATAGAAGCCATTTGCCTTCAAGAAAATAATCTAAATTTATTGATAGAAGTGCATTTCTCTTAATATGGCTAGAATTTCTCTTTTTAAGCATTTTTTATTTGAAATGGGAAGGAACAACAGGAGCTCCAGGTCAGCAGGTGTTACAAAATTGCTCTAGTCAGAAAAGCTGTGCAGTTGGGAGGGACTCAAGGAAGATTTTAGGATGTTGTTCAAGTGGGAAGAAAAATGACATATGCCTCTATTTTAGATGAGTACAAGGTCATTTCTTTCAGAGACTGGAAAATCCAGACCCTACATTTTAAAAATGAAAGCGTCTAAGTTATCAGGGTATGAGATTCATTCTTCACTTTCCCCCTGGTGTGCTGTTACATTCTTAAAGAACAGAGCATACTGGGCTTCATCAAGAAAAATGTTAGAAGCAATGCAGAAAACATCATATGTATTTCTGTGTTTCACAACCCCAGGAAGCATATGGAGCTAGAGGCTACCCAGAGCAGGATTTTTAATATCATTAGCATAGAACCTCTGTGTGCACCTCATTCTTGTGATGTTATTTATGATTGCAGTAGACTCATAGGGTCCTTAGGTCATGTACTCCTATTCCTTTCTTCTTTAAAAGAAGAAGAAAATATTTACAGACAACAGCTAGAAAATTGCATTGCTGGGCTAAATTTCAGTCCCTCTGGTTCTTCTGAATCTGATCCAATGATTTACCTGCTACTGAAATGATTTTCCTATGGGATTGTGGTTAAGGAGGGAGACTAGGGCCTATAAATTCTTGAATGGCAATTTCAACAAATTCCATCTGAAAACGAGGCAGCTTCATTCGAACCATTTGGGATCAGTTTGGGGAAGTTTATGATTCATACTGGGAGAAACTCATTTATGGATTTTATTAATCATTTCTTTATACAACAAATATGTACTGAATGACCAAAACAACACAAAACTAAAGCAACAAGAGTGAATAAAACATGGACTCTGGCTTTTAGAAGCTTCATGATTATTCTGAGTTGCTGTATGTAAGAAATATAAGTTAAGTTCATAAAAATATTGACAAAGTCAGCATTTGTATAGTGCTGACTCTGAGCCAGGGACACAACTAAATTTCTGAAATGCATTATCTCAAAATAATTTTCACAATAGCCCTATGAGTTAGAGTCTAATATTATCCACGTTTTATACATGGGGATATTGAGGGTTGGAAAGATCAAAGCACACTGCTAAACAGCCCTGAGACAAAATAACAAAAGGAAGCTGTTAAGGGAAGCTGGAACAAAGCTCTCATCTTCAAGGTTGATGTTTAGAACAGACAAAATGTCTGCATGGCATTTGCCTTAAAATCTTGAAAAGTAAATTGGAGGAGTGAACCGTAGCTTTGATCTAGCAGAGTCATTCCAAAGACCCCATGTAAGAATGCTCTCCTCTTTCTAGCCACATAGATAATAATTGATTCATTTGGGGCATATGGCTCTTAGCTGTGCTCTGTAAATGCTGCCACAATGGTGACATGTGAGTGATTCCTTTCTCTTTATCTGGGATTGAGGTGTAACTCTTCCCTTCCAGAAAGGATAGACTGTCAAATCAGCTGCTTCCCGATGTGAGTAAATATTTGTGATGGATTTTATACCAGCTGATCAGATCTCATGGCCATGTGATTTTGTTTCTGTGGTTGCTCTAGATGTTGCTGAATACCAGTACTGATTATAGGTTTAGAGGAAAAAAGAAGGAAAGAAAAAAAGAACTAAACCAGGAAAAGGATTAATTTCCCCACAGCATCTGAATCTCATTTCTTTTATTATCTTATTCAGTGATCGCTAGGCAACTATTGTTTTACAAATTGTTATACACCTAGCTCGGAGAGTGGTATACAGAGATAAAAGATGTAGCAGCCTGTCCCAAAGCATTTGCAATCTTGTAGAAGAGAAAGTTGTATCAATAATCACAACAGGTGCATGAAGTACCATAACCTGTAAAGGGAGTTGTGGGAACACAAAAAGGGGCCAACTAAACCAGGAGGGGAGGGGCGGCTGAATTAAGGAACTAACTCTATGGCTAGGTCAAAAACTCCAGAAAGAGGGAAAGCATGTGTAAAAGGTCAGAAGCATGAAAGCTTGGCTGGCGTGAGGAGCTACAAATACTTAAGCATGATTGATGCACAGGGTATTTTTTGGAGAATGCTTGGAGATGGGCAGAGGAGAATTTTGAATGAAGAACCAGAACATTTTCCTCAGGGTAATGGAGGAAAGTAGCTTTGTTTTGAATAAAAATTGAG
Organism: Chaetophractus vellerosus; assembly: GCA_004027955.1. Lineage (NCBI taxonomy): Eukaryota > Metazoa > Chordata > Mammalia > Cingulata > Chlamyphoridae > Chaetophractus > Chaetophractus vellerosus. Next base: position 7,012 of record PVKH010024978.1, on the reverse strand, counting down.
ATTCTGTGTTTTTGACATTTTTAAAATGATTTTTTCCAATGCATCCAAATTTTCTGTGACATCTAAAACAGCACAATGTAAAATAATTTCATTTTATCTTCTAGTTTCTGAGGAAGACAAAGGATTTGGACCCATTTTTGAGGAACAACCAATCAATACTGTTTATCCAGAGGAATCACCAGAAGGAAAAGTTTCACTGAACTGTAGGGCACGAGCCAGCCCTTTCCCAGTTTACAAGTAATGTACCTTGATGTTCTTTACAGAATGGAGTGTTGAAATACAGAGTTCAGATCAGCATCTAGGACCATACATCAATAGGGAGAAGCTACAATATAGAGCTTTCTGCCAAGTCCATGGACATTAACAAAAATGTCCATTACAAGCCATTAATAAAACTGTCTAAAGCCCAAACAGATAACCTGTTTTCTTGAATAAATGCCAATAATTCACTTACTATTTCCTGCATTTGACATTAGATTGTGTTACTAAGGAGGCAAATAGTTATATGAAACCCATGCACAATTTAAATATAAAGCGTTCTTGCATGCACTGGCCTGGATAGCTCACACCTACAGAAGATGAATAATGTACAGGATGAATATTAATTCATAGTTTTATGAATATTTCTGTGGTAACTAAATTTAAAGAGCTTGCATGGATAATTCTGGAAAGCATCACCTTTTCAGTAGTGTCAAAGATATATTGCGGACAATGCCGAAAATTTCTTAGATGTTTTGTGCCTACAAGGCAATGTATAACACCATATCCTTACATGTTGAGGTTATCAAAAATAACTTTCTAGAAAGAAACAGTGTGGTTTCTTCCTTCCAATGGTTCCACAAATGGGTAACAGTTTCTTGTCTGATGCAAAGCATGAAATTTTAAAAATTAACCAAACGCCAATGGATTTGAATTTTACCTGTGAAATGAGTCCATGAAGACAAATGATTGATGGGAAAACTAATGCTCTGGCACGTCAGTGTCACCTGACTTAATTGAAGGTTGTCACTCAACAAGGCTGCTTTTAATAGATTTTCTTTTTCCTGGATAGACAATAATATTCCCATTGTAATTTTTTTTAAGTTATCAAAGAGAGACTCCCCATTTAATTCTAATTGTACTCATTTTCTCTTGCCACTGCTATAATAACAAAATAATTTCTTAAGACAAAATATAAATTGGCATACAAAATCACCATCCCTTTGAAATTATTTTGTTGTTTCAATTTCATGCATGGCAGTGCAGTGTAAGTTTATATTTTATAAGTTATAAATAACACATTTATTCTGAAAATATTTGATGGGCTAGAATTATTTCTACCCTAAAGCCATATACATCCTGGGAGCCTCTGCATGTAGTCATGAGCATGGAATAATAAAACTATCGGGGGTTTTAGAAGAGATATAATGCAAACACGTAATTTTACATGAGAGGGAGTTGAGTCCTGAATAAGACATTTGTCTGGCTCAAAAGCTAGTAAATCAGAGATCCAACATTGAAACATTGGAACTTCCAAAGAAGCATATAATCGTTTCAGTACGCATCTATCGAGATAGGCTGATAGAATTTCAAACACTATTTCAGTGATGCTTATTTTGTGACACTCTGCCCTTGACATCCATACATAGATCTTTAGCAAATCACCTTCCAGCCTGAAATGGAAGCAACAGAAAAAGAAGGACTTGTTTTCAGGTGGCGTTCTAGGAACATGGACCTTGCCTTGCACTTTCCCTCTGCAGAGACTATAAGAAGCAAAGTTTCTCTTGGTAAATACATCACCTAGTCCTGCCCACTGGTTTCACCAGCACTGAAGCTCCCAGGGCACGTTTGGCTTGACTATCCACTCAGTAACGTAGAGAGCTGGAGGGGAGAAGTAGATGCTTCATCCCGTTAAGAAGGCAGCTTGCTTCTGACAGCAGAATATTCACCTTGTGATGCACCTTGACTGATGGATAAGAACCCTTGAAGTTTTTAATATTCCTTTACTATTCAGGGCAAGCCATACTAACCTTGGTAATCGTGCAGGTTGTCATTCAGCCAGTAGTTTTATATTTGTCGCATGCTCCCTGATAATTTGTTATTCATGACAACATCTTGAAAGGTACATCGGGGATCTTCACTTCCCACTCATCAGCCTCGAAGCTATGACTCTTCCTTTATCTTACCCCACCCCTGAAGTAACAAGACCTACAATGACAACTGTATTTAAGGCACCGTGAAAGGGATTGCAAGAATAGTGAGTGTTTCTGAAATTAGACTGGTGAACTTACCCAAACATAGCAAAACTGAATCATTATATGACACCAAGAGCAGAATCAGATCATTTGGGAGGAAGCTAGGGCAATTTTTTTAAAAATTGGAATCAACACAATGGGGAAAAGTATTTTAACATTTGGAGCTGCCCAGAAAGGAAACCCTCTATCTTGACAAGGGCTAACAACTGGACACATTATAGCTCAGGCGGGGACAACGTGACCATCATTTGGGAATAGGGGAAGGATTTATTCTTTGGGTTGGAAATTGGTAGGTTTTAAAAATGAAAACTTATATGGTTTCCTATGCTTTCTTTTAAATTGCCTCCTATACAGTAAAAATTAAAACTGAAAATGTTCCAGTGGCTTTGATTTAATAAAGACATTCTAAAATAGTTAGACCCTTTTGGTAATATTTTCACCCTAATCAGAAACATGCCAGGTGATGAGAGAGGCAGTCACTAAACCACAGGCAATTCCTTGACCACAGGTCTTGACCTTGACCTTGACATTCTGAGGACATGGGATGTTGAAGGAGAAACTTTTCTCCAGAATGACTATAAATTTCTACAGGTGGTCATCTTAATTGGAAATTATTTTCTACATGCATTCTTATCATCTCACCAGGAAAGTTAGATAACTGTTTCTAGTCAGTTTATTTATAACACAATTCTCATCTATTAATGATTTGATTACCTGCCACATGTCTCACCTATATTATTTTGGGGTTATATGATGGGAAAAAAATTCCCTTTAGCAGTAATAATCCCTGAATAACGAAAAAGGACACAAGTGACCACTAAATTCTAGACTGAGGAAAATCTGGTTTGACTAGTATATTTGTGACTTGGAAACAGAAAAACTAGTTGACTTTGATCATTTCCATGTTGTGTGATCGACCTCTAGTGGCCAGAATATGCCATTTACTGGGCAGAACCCTGATTTCAGTTTGTTTTATTGAAAAATTAGTTGGAGATTTCGTATCAGATATGAGCTTTTATATTTATTTCTGCTAGGGTAATGCTTTTAACATTTTGTACAACATATCTCTGTATGTATATGTATACATCGAGTGCATAGATGCTTATCATTTATAACCCATATATGTATCTATCAAGAAAAAAATATGAAAGAAAATCCAGTGAAATATTTGTCCATTGGAAAACCTCATGAAAGAAAGCATGTCAAGCACTTTAACATTTACCTTTCTGTGCCTGAGCTAAATTATGAATCATGAGCCCAGAGACACTGAATTATAGGGCGTGAAGAAATACCACCCTGAGTCACCTACTTATCTGACTTCAGACGGAGCTGAACCCATATTACTTCAGAATGATGATAGTCCTGTATACTGCGTCCAGGCCTCGTGACCTTTGAAATGACATTTATTTCCTCTTCTACTAGATGGAGAATGAATAATGGGGATATTGATCTGACAAGTGATCGTTACAGTATGGTGGGAGGAAATCTTGTCATCAACAACCCCGACAAACAGAAAGATGCTGGAATATACTACTGTTTAGCCTCAAATAACTACGGGATGGTCAGAAGCACTGAAGCAACCCTGAGCTTTGGATGTAAGTAATTGTTAATTCAAAAAAGAGCAGATGTATTGAGGTGAAGTAAAATTTAAATGTGTTTTAACTCTTAATAAAAAGCTATATAAATAAAACTAAATCTGTGACGGTCAACTCTTTCATCTTTTCTCTTCTTTTAAAATGCTTCCTCTAAACACTCTAAAAAAATGGACTCTCTTGCCTCAATATTCCAAAAAAATTTATGGAGTGCTTTTTGTGTGAGATATTACAGGAAACACATTCTCTCCCCATATACAAGTTTGCTGGTAGGCAGACAAGTCATGTACACATGAAAGTTTTAAATTAAAATACAAGGAAGTTAGTTGTGACCTTCAAAGTAGATATCACTGAATACTATTATAAAATAGAGTTCAGCAAGAAGATAAATTGAGAAGAAAGACAGCGAGGGGAAAGATTTATAGAGCAGGGGGGTCTTAAAAGAATAAGCAAGCCTTCATTGCATGGTGAAGAAAAAATTTCAAGAGAGCAAAGCATCATGGGAAGTATTATGAATGCACTTGAAATAGTGAGCGATGGTGTTTGAAAGTAAGCCCAGCCTATGTCTGAAGGACGTTGAATGGCAGCAGTAGAGGAAGGGCTGCGCCAGGCATTCTCACAGGGAGGAGATGTCACCCACAGGGGATGAAAATTATGGGCAGGAGAATGTATCTTAGATATTTTATCACAACGGTTTGTGGCCCTCCAAATCTCAACTCTTCCTGATAGAATCTTATTGCTTTGCTTAATTTCTCATTAGGAAAAATTAAATATTAATTAATTAAAATGTAAATAAAATTAAGATTTCCCATTTTTGGAGGCAATAGTGAAAAACAGTGTGAGAAACACTGTACGAAGCTGAAATTAGGCTTGTTCTGAAGGAGAATTGTACTTTGGGGGAGGGGTTGGACCAGATAATCTCCGGCATATGATTTTGTGGGTCAGCATTAAATCTTTTGCGGAGTGGATTATAGGATTATAATGATGTGGGTTTTTTTTTTTTGAGATCATAAAAAAGTTTATTTGAATGAGAAAATAAAATAAACATATTTATAATCATAAAAGAATGAATTAAAACTTAAAGAAAGATGATTTTATGACAGAAATAATTTCCAAATTTGAAAATGACGAACAAAATGGAATTCCTAGGTGTTAAAAACATTACATTAAAATATCAAATGGATACAGTAAACATTAGATTAAGTAAAATTAAATGAATAATTTGCAAACAGAAAGATATAGGAAATGAGAAAATAAACATCTGAGAAAGAGGCAGAGTTGAAAAATATTAATGCAAAATTAAGATATAGTAAAAATAGATTTAAAATAATTTCAGATGTAAAGAATAAAGAGTAAAAGATGGCATCACTCAAAATTATAATTGCTAAGAAATATCCAGAATGACACCAGGAAATTAAAATAAGTCCAAACACAGTTATAACAAAGTGATACTTCACACACACACATACACACACACAAATGAAAAGAACTATCTTAAAATTAATCAGAGAAAAGGATGGACCATATACAATGGTCCAAACAATAAAGGCCAGAAGTTATTTACTTCACAGGGATGTGTGAAAATAATTTTCAATGAATGATGGTATACGCAGCTAAATTAGCCATTTAAAACTAAAGAATAAGTAAAGAAAATTTTAATACAAAATTTTGAGACAGTTTAGATTTGTAGAATATTATGAAAAACTATTAATTATGTAATTTATTAGTAAATAAATTGAACCCATTAGAAAAGAATAGACTCAGGGAGAAAACAAAAAATTAAATTTTTTGATAACTAGGAGGGAGTGAGAAGTCAGATTAAATTAGTGAGGTGACAACAGGGATGTAAAGTAGGCACAAAACCTTGAGGATAGAATTGACAGAATGCATTTTTCTGAAGGAAAGGAGACCACTAAATAATTTTTTTTCAAGGAAAGTCTAATCAAAGGGCAGAAATATCCTGCTCTTATTAAAAGTGGGATGTGAGGAAGGAAAAGAAATTTCAAAGATGGGAGAACCATTTAAATGGTGGTTTCACACTCAGAGGTAATAGTGACATTAAGTTCAAGTTGAAATGTCAAGTAGGCATTTGGGGATTAGCCATGGCATTCAAGTGAAACATCAGGACTGGAGGTGGAGATTTGATGGGTAATTATTAGAAGAGATGATTTTTCAGAGGCATATTGAGGGAAGTAAAAATGAGATATTACAGTTTGGGCACTGGAAGAGAGGCAGGACTGAAACATTATAAACATAAACACCAGTAAAAGAAATAAAGACTCAAAATAGCAGACTATGAGGGAACCAAGCAAAATGTGGATTCTAAATATACAGAAAAGAGTGAAGGAGATGAGAACCGAGGAAAGCCCAGAATTTGAAAAGGAGGATGGGATTGGTACCTTCAAGTTCCCCAACTAGGATCTTGCCTTTTACCCTTATTCCTTCCCTTGAGAAGAGAAACAAATGCACGTTTCAAATGCAGCCATTCCTCTAAATCATTTCACCTAACTCATTTTCTCTGGTATCGTCTAAGCCCATTATCTTTCCATAAATCCTTATTGCAATTCTTCCTAGATCTGAAGGAAAAGTCTTCAGGATATTTGAAATCTCCTGAGTTGCCAAAAGAATTAAGCAGACTGCTATCGATATCCATCAGCTTTGTGTTCACTTAACGTGGTGTATGAGACATCAACATGATAAAATAAGAAGTTGACTTTCAGAGCTTTCACAAAGCCAAATGAGAAGTACAGTAGCTTGAAAGTGAGTTCAGGGAACCAGCTGTGGCTCAATTGGTTGGGCTCTGGTTTACCACATGGGAGGCCCCAGGTTCGGTTCCCAGGGCCTCCTGGTGAATGCAAGCCGCTGTGCGGTGAGCTGACGCAGCAGGGGGAGACAAGCAGACTCAGAGAAATGCAAAGCAAATGAACACAGTGAGCACAAGCAGCAAGGGGGGAATATATAAATAAATCAAAAATAAATCTTAAAAAAAAAAGTGAGTTCACTGCTAAGCAGTAAAATTTGAGGAATGCCTCTCTTTGTATTAATGTTTTCTTTTTTCTTGCATAATTAGATCTTGATCCTTTCCCACCTGAGGACCGCCCTGAGGTCAGAGTGAAAGAAGGGAAAGGAATGGTGCTTCTCTGTGATCCTCCATATCATTTTCCAGGTAAATTTAGTACCTCTGTG
>PVKH010024977.1:0-13519 GCA_004027955.1 Chaetophractus vellerosus | reverse complement strand
TTTTTTTTCCTATGGCCAAAATTTCACTTTGTATCATTTGATTGACTAGGAATCATATTTAATCTTTACAAGGTAATACTGGACTGAAATGAAGCCAATGCAACTATGCCCCTGGGTTTATTTGATCAGGGGTGAGAAAGCCTGAATTCAGATCTTAAGCTACCCCTGACTAGGTACCTGACTTTAGGCAAGTGTTTTTCCTACCCATGTGAGCTTTGTTGTCCTCATCTGTGCACTGAGGGATGTGAATAAAATAATCTCTACAGTCTCTTTCATGCCAAGATTCTGTTAGTCTGTGACACTTGAGGCTTGTGCCATATTAATAGTATTAATAATTGCTAGCATATTTTTAGTGATTGCCATGGGAAAGGCATTGTTTTAAGCCCCTTGCATATTTTGACCCTTTGAAGCCTCTTAGCAACAATATGAAATAGATACTATTGTCTCCATGTTATGGAAGAAGAAATGGAGGCATAGAGAGAAAGTATCCTGTCCAAACTGTGGAGCTGGAAACTAATTCCAGGCAGTCGACTCCAGAATCCATGCTCTTAACCCTTCTGTTATGCTGCAATTAAAGTGAACCTTTTTACGGCGACATGATTTAAGAGTCATACAAAAAATCCATGAGCAAATTTGAAGAGTTCATATGAAAAGTATAGATATATATGGCAAAATTATTTATAGTAGCCCAAATGAAAAAGGCAAGCAGAAGTTCTTAAGTATTTAAGTATTTAAGTACTTCTATAACACATCACTTCTATATCCCGTGATGCAACTGTATCAACATACTTCTGCATCACAATAAATGCAAGAAAAAAGATGTCACTCGTGCTGCATTCCTAGGCATCTTTTTTTCCTCTGAAAATAACAGCATCAGACACACACAGTATTGATGCTTTCAATTTTAATTTCACAGATGAAAGAACTGGGTGTCATCTTCTACAACTGCAGCTGCCTGGTCCTAGATTTGCAAAGGATATTTGCTTTATATAGTTCATTAAAATTCAAGAGCAGAGTACCTCAGACCTGGTCCAAGAGGCTCTATGGAGTCTACGACAACCAGAAGAAACTGCAGCTTCAGCTCAACGAAACCAAATCTCAAGCATTTGTGTCGGTGAGTTGCCGCCCTCTTTCTCTGCTTCCTGCTTCCTCTCCTCCTCCGAAAGCCTTTCATTAAGTTGGAATGTTTGAGTGTGATCGTGTATGGGAAAAACAAATTACACAGATTGGTTCCTCCCAGTCCTTGAGGAGTTGAAAAGGTCCACTCTTCATTCACCCATCATACACAGTCCCTCATGACAGCAATAGTAAACCTTAATCATTTTCCAAGCTTCGGGTACTTCGCATTACCTGATTTGATGCCCACCGCTGTCCGGTAGGTAAGCACAGGATCGTAACATTTTACAGACGAAGGTATCCAAGTTCATCTCCTTGTGCAGAGTCTCTTGGATGGCAAGTGCCACGAGCTCACCAGCACCCAGGTCTATTTTCAGTGCACGACCATCAGTGATGTTCAGACTAATTTTTTTAGCAGAAGAATCCTTTGATTAAACATAGCTGATGGGAAGCTCAGTGCATAAAACAGACACAAGCAGAGCCGCTCCACTTGATTGGCACTGGAAGGTTAGAGTCCCCTCTGAGGGGCAAGGCTGCCCACACAGCCCTGGGGGCTCTGACTCCACCGCCCAGGTGCCCACACACCCCAGTTACACCCACTGTACCACCGGGGAAGGGTGGTGTAAATTAGCTGTGCCTGCGACCCTGGTCCTCAAACTTTAAGTTCATAAAAACTAGCCTGGGAGCCTGTTTAAAATGTAGAGCTCCAGGTCCCATCCCTCACCCTCCCGCCCCCCTTAACATCTAAGCCACTGGATCTGGGGGAGACCTTGGAATCTTGATGTAAAACAAGCTTCTGAATTGATCCTGATAGAGAAACTTCTCTAAACAGTGCTCCCAGTTTAACATTGCTATTTCTCCATTGATTTATATCAATGCTTGGATGCCAACAGCATTTATGTCACTACAGAGCATTCCATTGGGGACTGAACTGTATCCTTTTTTTGCCTATTCAAATGAAAGCATGCTTTGAAATTTTAGAAATGTAGCAGTAGAGAGAAAAGATGAAGTTGAAATTGTTTCTGTCTTAAGCCCAAGTCAGGGAGTGGATGTAGTTCAAGCAGTTGGGCACCTGCCTACCACATGGGAGGTCCCAAGTTCAGTTCCCAGTGACTCCTAAAGAAGACAAGCAAGGCAGCGAGCTGACGTGATGGGCTCCTGCGGCAAGATGATGCAACAAGAGAAACAAGGAGGAAACCATAGTGAGAGATGCAACAAAGCAGGGAGTGGAGGTGGCTCAAGGTATTAGGCACCCCCTCCCACATGGGAAGTCCCTGGTTTGGTTCCCTGTGCCTCCTAAAAAGAAGATGAGCACACAATGAACAGACACAGCAAGTGCAAACGAGGGGATGGGGAGAAATAAATAAATAAAATAAATCTTAAAAAAATATAATTCATTATTATTTAAAAAAATAAAAAATAAATAAATAAATGCCCAAGTCAGAACACGAAAGCCCAAGCTCTCTCCACTACATTACATGTACATTATCTCTGGTGATTTCCAGCCTCATGGAGGCTAATTTTGAAAATCCAAACTTGTAAGATAATAGCAAATATAAAGATGCCAATAACTATTTGTCCTAAGTTTTCCCAACAATAAAATTCGGTTTTGGAGCATGAGGAAATTCATAACTAAAACAAAAACATGCACATTTGGATACTCTAAAGAGTTGGCATGGGCCAGGGGAAAGCTGAGAGTCTCCGCTTCTCCACAGGAACCTGAAGTTTAAAGTAACTCAGGTTTAAAGTAGGCTGAGGGGATCAAATAATTTAGATTTTAATTGATTAGCAGACATAAGAAAGTGTATAAATTATAATCCCCAAAGTCAAGCAGGTAGCAGTCTAGCAGGGGAAGGACTTCTGGGAAGATGGCATCGGAGTAGGTAGGCAGGGCTCAACTCTCTTACAAAAAACAAGGGAGGAAGAGCAAAAAGCTGCCCACATCATCCAGGAGGGAAAGGACAGAGAGACGACGAAGCTGAAATGGAAAACTAGCCCCTGCAACCGGGAACAGTACCCATCTGCCACCCTCAAGGCAAACAGCCTGGATAAACCCATGGCTCACTGCAGCCATCTGAGAGGGGAAAGGACACCGTCCTCCCTGGGAAGAGGAGGTGTGGCAGAGGACAGAGAGGGAGTTCTCCTCAGTGAATGTGGCCAGCAGAGCCCGTTTAGAGTCTTGGCTCTAGCCAAGTGCAGGTTGAAAGAATCACCTCTGTGGAAATATTCAGCCATGACTACCATCTGCTTGCCGGTCAGGAAGTTACAGGAAGAAAAAAAGCATCTTGGAGTCTCTCACGCCCCAAACCGCTTGAGATCTGTGCCCCATCAGTGGGTCCCTGGTCCTATTTTGTTAATGTAAGCTGGGCAATTTTAAAAACTGAGAATAAGTTAAACTAAAATTCAAAGAAAAGACATGAAACAAAACCATTAGGCAAGAGAGAGAAATTGACTGTCAGAGTAAATTCACCAACATATCCAGATGCCTGGACATCAGCAAAAAATTACAAGCCATACTAGGAAACAGGAAGAGATATCACAGCCAAAAGAACAAACCAAAAATCTTGATGTGACACAGGATTTAAGACAGTCAATCAATGATAATCACATAAATCTAAATCACTTCAAGGAGTGGAAGGAGAATATGCCTACAAGATAAAGGCTATTAAGAAGACACTGGGACTTCCAGGAAGATGGCAGACTAGAAAGACAGGGGACTCTCTTCTCTCCCAGAAAAATATCTGGAAGACAGGCAGAAACAGCCTAGAAAAAAATCTCCTAGAGTCTAGGACACCAGGGGGAGGCTGGACACCACCCAGAAAAGAGAGGGGCAAAGGAAAAGAATTGTGATGGCAAAACTGTGAGTTGAAAGCTGCAATTGCAACTGCCAGAATCTGCCCCTACTCTATAGACACTTCTGAATTCTCTGGCCTGGGGGCTGGTGGCTATAGACAAAGCGGGCACTAGGGACCCACCTCCCCAGGAAAGGGGAGAGAGAGACACAGCCTAAGGCTGACTCAGCTTTTGACCCACAGGTTTGGTCTGCTGAGTCCCAGGAGCCCTTCCAGGCCCGGTGGGGCCGCGCCATTGTTTGCCTTGGGTATTGGCACTGGGCTAAAGAGATCCGACCCTCTCAGTCTCCCTCTCACTGACCAGGACTGGTTGTTGAGGATGCAGTGGGGAGTGGAATTATTTCCTACACAGGAAGAGGGGGGCCCTGCCAGCAAAGGTTGGAGAACTGCCTCTGAGAGAGTTTGAATTACGAAGCTCTTAGCCTCCAGGCAGGATCCTCTATCACACTGAACTGTCCTTGTTACAGTGAACACATGCAGAACTGACAGGCCTGCTGAAGAGCGCTATCTTCTGGCAGACCAAGGAAGTGCACGTGAGGAAATTAATAAATAAGAGAGGCTTTTTCCAGCCTTTACAGTGTCCCTCCCCAAGGCCCTGGGAAGTGGGTCTGCAACCCATCACTGGGTCCGGGACCCAGATTTGAGCAACTAACAGCGATTATCCTAAAGACCCAGAACAATTGAACCAAGAATCAAAGAACAGCAGTAACACACAGCCTCCTGCCACTAAATCCCTATGAAAGAGAGACTTTGAGCATCTGAGTAATCTCACCATCCTAATCAGACGCCTAGATATCAGCAGAAAATTACAAGCCATATTGAGAAAATGGAAGAAATGGCCGAAGAAAAGGAATATATCAAAGCCCTGAAGAGACACAGAATTTGAGACAAGTAATCAAAGAGATGCACACAAATTTCCAAAATCAAATTAATGAACTGAATGACAGTATGGCTAAAGAGATAAAGAACATCAAGAAGACACTGAGCGCACACAAAGAGGAATTTGAAAACCTGAATAGAAAAGTAACAGAACTCATGGGAATGAAAGGCACAATAAGTGAGATCAAAAGCACATTAGAAGAAAAACCAAACAAACAAAAAACACTTTAGAGAGAGCGGATGCAGCTCAAGCAGTTGAGCACCTGCTTCCCACATGGGAGGTCCCGGGTTTGGTTCCCAGTGCCTCCTAAAAAAATAAACAAACAAACAAAAAACCACATTAGAGGGGGCAGGTGTAGCTCAGTGGTTGAGTGCCTGCTTCCCATGTATAAGTTCCAGGGTTCAATCACCAGTATATCCTAAAAAAAAAAATTAAAAACACATTAGAGGCATCATTCAACAGCAGGCTCAAAATGACAGAAAAAAGAATAAGTGATACAGAAGACAGAGAAGCTGAAATTGAAGCAAGAAAATATCAAAGAGGAAAAGGAATGGAAAAAATTGAGCAGGGGCTCAGGGAGTTGAATGACAACATGAAATGCAACAACATATGTGTCGTGGGAGTTCCAGAAGGAAGAGAGAAGGGAAAGGGGGCAGAAAGAGTATTTGAGGAAATAATAGCTGAAAATTTCACAAAGCTCATGAAGGAAATGAACTTACATGTCCAAGAAGTGCAGCATACCCGATGAGAATAATTCTGAATAGAACTACTCCAAGACAAATACTACTCAGAATGTCAAACATCAAAGATAAAGAGAAAATTCTGAGAGCAACAAGGGAGAAGCAAACCATCACATACAAGGGATGCTCAGTAAGACTTAATGCAGATTTCTCATCAGAAACCATGGAGGCGAGAAGACAGTGGTATGACACAATTAGGATACTGAAAGAGAAAAACTGCCAGCTGAGAATTCTTTATATAGCAAAATTGTCCTTCAAATATGGTGAGTTAAAAAAAATTCACAAACAAACACGAACTAAGAGAGTTTGTAAAAAAGAATCCAACTTTGCAGAAAGTATTAAAGGTAGCCTTACAGTCTGAAAGAAAAACACAAACACAGGAGAGAGAGGTTTGGAGGAGAGTATAGGAGACAAGAATAGCAGAAAGGATAACTAAAAGAGAGAAAAGACAGAAGAAAATTAGATATGACATATGAAAGCCAAAGAATAAAATGTAGAAGCAATTACTACATTTACAGTAATATCATTGAATGTGAATAGATTAATCTCCCCAATCAAAAGATATAGGCTGACAGAATAGATTAAAAAAAAAAAAACATGAGCCATCCATATGTTTCTTACAAGAAACTCACCTTAGACCCAGGGATACAAATCAGCTGAAAGTGAAAGTTTGGAAAAAGATACTCCACACAAATAGTAACCAAAAAAGAGCAGGGGTAGCTATTCTAATATTGGACAAAACAGGCTTTAAATGCAAAAATGTTATAAGAGATACAGAAGGCCATTATATACTAATAAAAGAGACAATCCACCAGGAAGAAAAAACAGTCATAAATATCTATGCACTTAACCAGATTGCCCCAAAATACATGAGGCAAGCTCTGGCAAAACTGAAAAGAGAAATAGACATTTCTACAATAGTTGGAGACTTCAACACACCACTCACATCATTAGATAGAACAACTGGACAGAAGATCAACAAGGAAACAGAGCACTTGAATAATAAGATAAACGAGCTAGACCTAACACACAGATGTAGAACTTTACACCCAAATTCAGTGGGTTATACATGCTTCTCAAGTGCTCATGTATCTTTTTCCAGGATAGATCACATGTTAGGTCACAAGGCAGGTCTCAAAAAATATAAAATTATTGAAATTATATAAAGCACCTTCTCAAATCATAATGGAATGGAATTGGAAATCAATAATAGAAAAGAAAGAGGTAAAATCACAAATATGTGGAGGCTGAACAACACACTCCTAAATAATCAGTGGGTTCAAGAATAAATTGTAAGTGAAAGTAGTAAATATATTGAGATGAATGAAAATGAGGCCACAACTTATCAAAACTTATGGGATACAGCGAAAGCAGTGTTAAATACCCATATAGAAAAGCAAGAGCTCAAATGAAATATCTAGCTGAACACCTGGAGAAACTAGAAAAAGAACAGCAAATCAATTCCAAAACAAGCAGAAGGAAAGAAATAATAAAGATCAGAGCAGAAGTAAATTGAGGGGAAAAAAACAATAGAGAAAATCAACAAAATCAAAAGCTGGTTCTTTGAGAAAATCAATAAAATTGACAACCCCCTAGCTAGACTAACAAAGAAGAAAAGAGAGAAGACACAAATAAATAAAACCAGAAATGAAAGGTGGGGGAGTTGTACAGGGGGAAAAAAGGATCATAAGAGGATATTATGAGAATCTGTATGCCAACAAACTAGACAATCTAGACGAAATGGACAAATTCCTAGAAATACACAAACAACCTACACTGTTGCTAGAAGAAATACAAGAACTTAACAAACCAATCACATTTAAAGAGATTGAATCTGTCATCAAAAATCTCCCAAAAAAAAAAAAATTCCAGGACTAGATGGCTTCACAGGTTAATTCCACTAAGTATTTTGAGAAGAATTAACACCAATCTTGTTTAAACTCTTCCAAAAAATTGAAGAGGGAAAATTACCCAATATATTTTATGGCGCCAACATCACCCTAAGACCAAAGCCAGATAAAGACAATACAAGAAAAGAAAATCACAGAAAATCTCTCTAATGAACATGGATGCAAAAGTTTTCAACAAAATACTTGTGAATCAAATCCAACAGTATATCAAAAGACTTATACCCCATGACCAATTGGGATTTATTCCTTGTATGGAAGGCTGGTTCAACATAAAAAATTCAATTAACTTAATATACCACATTAACAAATTGAAGGGAAAAAACCCCACATGATCATCTCAATAAATGCAGAAAATGCATTCAACAAAATCCAGCATTCTTTCCAGATAAAAACCCTTCAAAAGATAGGAATAGAAGGAAAATTCTTCAATATAATAAAGGGCATAAGTGAAAAACCCACAGCCAGCGTTGTATTCAATGGGGAAAGGTTGAAAGCTTTCCTCTAAGATTGGGAACAAAACAAGGATGCCCACTGTCACCAGTGTTATTCAACATTGTGCTAGAACTTCTAGCTAGAGCAATTAGACAAGAAAAAGAAGAGGTAAAACTCTATTTGTGGATGACATGATCCTATGTTTAGAAAATTCGGAAATGTCTACAACAAAGCTACTTGAGCTAATAAACGAGGTCAGAAAAGTGGCAGGATACAAGATCAACATGCAAAAAATCAGTAATGTTTTTGTTCATTACTATTGAACAATCTGAGGAGGAAATTGGGGAAAATTCCATTTACAATAGCAACAAAAATCTCAAATATCTAAGAAGCAATTTAACCAAATAAGGACAGGACCTATATGCAGAAAACTACAAAACAATGCTAAAAGAAATCAATGAAGACCTAAACAAATGGAAAGTCATATGTGTTCATGGATTGGATGACTAAATAATTAAATATTGTGATGATGTCAATCCTACCCAAACTGATTTATAGATTCAATGCAATACCAATCAAAATTTCAAAAGCCTACTTTGCAGAAATAAAAAAGGCAATTACCAAATTCATTTGGAAGGGAAAGTGTACCCGCATAGCCAAAAGTGTTCTAAAAAAAGAACAACAACATGGGAGGAATTTCACTGCCTGACCTTGAAACATACTGCAGAGCTGGTGGTCAAAACAGCATGGTACTGGTATAAAAATAGACACATCAATCAGTGGAATAGAATTGAAATTCCAGAAATTAGCACTCACCTCAACAGCCAACCGGTTTTCAACCCACCTACCAAAGCCATGTTAACAGGACAAAACAGTCTCTTCAATAAATATTGCTGGGAGAACTGGATATCCATAACCAAAAGAATGAAAGAGGATGAGCAGACAATGAGCAAAAAACAAACAAGCAGGGAACAGATGTGGGTCAAGTAGTTGAGTGCCCACCTCCCACATGGGAGGTCCCGGGTTCGGATCCCAGTGCGGAAGGAAGGAAGGAAGGAAGGAAGGAAAAGAAAGAGGACCCCTGTCTCACTTCTTAAACAAAATCAACTCAAAATGGATCAAAGACCTAAATATAAAAGCCAAGACCATAAAACCACTAGAAGAAAATATAGGGAAACATCTTAAGGAACTTGTGGTAGGTGGTGACTTCTTGAATGTTATGCCCAAAGCACAAGCAACAAAAGTAAAAATAGATAAATGGTATCACCTCAAAATTAATCACTTTTACACCTCAAAAGTCTTTGTCAAAAGGATGAAAAAGCAGCCAACTCAATGGGAGAAAATATTTGGAAATCACATATCTGATAAGGGTTTAATATCCATGATATATAAAGAGATGGTGCAACTCAACAATAAAAAGACAAAGGATCTGATTTTAAAATGGGCAAAAGACTTGAATAGACATCTGTTCAAAGAAGAAATTCAAGGGGCAAAAAAACATGAAAAAAATGTACATCACTAGTGATTAGGGAAATGCAAACCTAAACTACAATGAGATGTTATTTCACACCTATTAGAATGGCCACTATTAAAAAGACAGAACAATTTTTGGAGAGGATGTGGAGAGATAAGAACACTTATTCATTTCTGGTGGGAATGTAGAATGATCCAGCCACTGTGGAGGACTGTTTGGCAGTTCCTAAATAACTTGAATATAGATTTGCCATGTGACCCTGTGTTTCGGTCAGCCAAAGGGGTGCCTTTTGAAATATACCAAAGATTGGTCGGTCTTTATAAAGGGTATTTATTTGGGGTAGAAGCTTACAGTTATCAGGCCACAAAGCATAAAGTTCTTCCCTCACCAAAGTCCATGTGTTGGAGCAAGACAGCTGCCGATGTCTCCAGGGTTCAGGCTTCCGGGTTCCTCTGTTCCCGGGGCTGCGTTTCTCTCCGGGCTTAGCTTCTGTTTCCTTCACGAGTTCAGCTGTAGACCATGAGACTTTCTATGCTTTGCGTCTCTCCACAAGGCCAGCTGTAGACTATCGGGCAAACGGCTCACTCCAGCATCAGAACTGCTTTTCAAATCTCCTTCTCCAAATCTCTTCTCTCAATCTGCTTCTCTCAATCTGCTTTCTCTGCTGCCTCTTGTCTAGCCTTTTATACTTGAGACCACGCCCACCGAGGGGAGGGGTGGGGCTCAACGTCTCACTGACGTGGCAGTTAAGGCCCTACTCACAACTTAATCATGCCCAGATGAACAGATCAGTTTACAAGAATAATCCAATTTATATTCTTGGAATTCACAATTAAATAAAACTCTGAAACCATTACACCCTGCAATACCACTACTAGGCATATACCCAGAAGAACTGAGAGCAGTGACATGAACAGACAGATATTGGCACACCGATGATCAATTTTGGTCTGATAAATGCACGCGTCCACCTGCAAAGGGGGCCAGCACCCGTCAGCATGTACTAGCTCTATAGTTACTACAGTTATACAAGTGGGAGAGGAGCGAGCGACCAAAGGAACCATAACTGATTTAATGAGCCATTCGCAGGTTCACTGTGCCAGCCGTGCATCCTTAGACACGCATAGCCTAATCTCTGAGACAAGCGTATGCTGCTGGCAGAATCATGGCAGCATTATTCACGGTTGCCAGAAGAGGAAAACAACCCAGGTGTTCATCAGCCGATGAGTGTGGATAAACAAACTGTGGTGTGTACACACAATGGAATAGTATGCAGCTGTAAGAAGAAATGAAATCACAAAGCATATGGCATGAACCCGGAGGACATTATGGTGAGTGAAGCAAGCCAGACACAAAAAGACAAATGCTGTAGGACTGTGCTACTATCATAATACATTGTGTAATCTCATGGAGTTAGTAAATTGAATATGGATCACCAGAAAAGAGAATGAGGTTAGAGAATGGAAAGCTGAGGGTTAACTTGTGCAGAATTTGTGAAAAGGATGTGTGTTGATCTTTGGAAATGAATAGAAAAGGTGAAAGCACAATATAATGTTTGTAACTAGCGGCACTATTACATGGTTATGACAGCTATTCAAAGGGAAAGTCTAAGGTCCTGTATATTACTATTAATAAAAGGAAAGCTAAAAAAATGTAACATGGGACTTTATAGCATAGGAAAACTGAACATGAAATATGAATATGGGTAAAATTGCATAAATAACACTGCTTTTCTTTGAAACTGAACTAATGTATGTTAATACTGCAAGATGTTAATATCAGGCAAAAAAAATTATGCTGAGTGAAAGAAACCAGACATTTATATAAATGATCCCATTTATATAAAATGTAAATATAAATCAATTTATAAAGATGAAGTAGATTAGCCTTACAAGACTGGGGAAGGATAGAGGGATCAAGAGGTGACTGCTAAGGGATGTGGAGGTTTTTTTTTGAAGTAATGAAATTTTTCTAAAATTTTTACGGTGATGAATACTCAACATTGTGATTATACTAAAAGCCATTGATTATACACTTTGGATAAATTGTATGGTATGTGAATATGTCTCAATAAAACTGCTTAAAAATAAATAAATAAATGCACAAGCATAGCCAGAAATAGCAATGTACAGCAGGGGAAGCACAGAGAGATTGAAAGGTAAAGAATTTTCTTGTGTGTTTATCTGTTTTTTTGCTTATTATTATTATTATTGAAATAATGAAAATGCTCTAATAATTTTTGAAGTGATGAATGCACAACTATGTGATTATACCAAATACCATTGACTGTACACTTTGGATGAATTGTATGCTTTATTAATATGTATCAGTAAAATTGACTTCTTTTTTTAAAAAAAAGAAGACACTGAGTGAGCGTAAAGAACAATTTGAAAGCCTGCAAAAAAAAAAGTAACAGAGCTTATGGGAATAAAAGACACAATGGATGAGATTTAAAAATAGATTAGAGCCCTATAACAGCAGATTTGAAGTGATACAAGAACAAATGAGTGAAATTGAGGACAGAACATCTGAACTTGAAAAGACAGGTGAACAGACAAAAAAAAAGATGGAAGAAATGGAACAAGGTCTCAGGGAATTGAATGACAACATAATGCACAAACATACATATTATGGGTATCTCCGAAGGAGAAGAGAATGGAAAAGGGACAGAATGAATATTTGAGGAAATGACCAAAAACTTCCCAACCCTTTTGAAAGACATAAGTATCTATCCAAGAAGGACAATGCTCCCAACAGAATAAATCAGAATAAATCTACTCCAAGTCACCTACTATTCAGAATGACGAATACCAGGGATGAAGAGAGGATTCTGAAAGCAGCAAGAGAAAAGTAAAGCACCCCATACAAGGGAACTGCCATAAGAGTAAGTGCCGATCTCTCATCAGAAACCATGGAGGTCAGAAGACAGTGGTATGGCGTATTTAAGGTACTGGAAGAGAAAAACTGCCAGTCAAGGCTTCTTTATCTGGCAAAACTGTCCTTCAAAATTGAGGGTGAATTTAAAGTCTTCACAGTCTAGCGGGATATGAGGCAAGGGCAAGTAATTATACTGTAAGGCTGAATATGGTAAATAATATAAGAAATCACAGAGAAGGAAGAAGTGCCTGTGGTTGGGGTTTTTTTAAAAGCTTGCTAAGGACATCACATCTGAGCTAGAGCTTATAGAACGAATAGGATTTTGATAGGCAAAAATAGGGCAGCATGTCAACAGGAGGGCCAGTGTGAGCAGATGTGCAGAGGCAGAGAGCATGGGGTGCGGCCACAGAAGGACAGTTACTTCAGTCTGGGGGTGTCGATGGCATGGCGGCTGGCAAAAGAGGGATGCGGAGAAACAGGTGGGCCGACAGCGGAGGGCCACAGGTGCGCTGTCCCCAGTGAGTTCAGACTTGATTCTGAGGGAGCAGAAGTCAGGTCCTCCTGAGAGTGACGCGTGTTGGCTTTGTTTTGTTGTGTCTTACAATATCTTGGGGATGGGGAAATATGTCGTCAGTGTATGAGAAAGCCCCGGGGAGCTGCCCTGGGGCCTGAAGGAGGAAACCGGCAAGCAGGAGTAAGAGGCAGGGACAGACGCAGGAGATGGTGGAAGTACAAACCACACATCTTCCTGATGGGTTGAGCGTGTGTACATATGTGTGCTCGGGAAAGAGTGTAGGCTATTTGTTTGGCTGGTTTTAACATTCAGAAGCTCATCTTTGTTCCAAAAGAAAGATAATTTAAACGAGCTCATCACCTGTAAAGCACTCAGGTTTATTCGAAGACCCTGTCTTCCACCTCCTGTAGTTGAGGGAGAGATAAATATCCCTTGAGCACTTCTTCCAAACACATTCCCAACTTGCTAATAACTTTCCCTCCACCCTTACCTAAACCCCAAGGGTGAAAAATCATCAACTAAAACAGTTAGATTTCCCCTCTGCCTTTTCCTCATTCTTTAACTAATAACTAACCAAAAAAGGACAGTCTGATGTACTGATACTCTGAATGTACTCAGATCTTTGCTGATTTCTTAACCTATCCCCAGGCCCCCAGTGATGACAAAAGCTGTGATAATAAGAAGCCAAGTGTTTTGTTGCTGATGGTTAAACAAACTAGGATTC
>PVKH010024976.1:0-13511 GCA_004027955.1 Chaetophractus vellerosus | reverse complement strand
CATGTGGGAGTTTTAGCTTTTATGTGTGGGGCCTTTAGGGGGAGAAAAATATGAATTAGAGTTTCAAACATTAAGGAGTTTACTTTAGTATTTGTCAGATTGATTGTGCTGGAAGCTTCTTCTGCTTGTCCAACTGATATTCAGGGCACCCTCCCACTCTTCTGTTTCATTTACTTGGAAAAATGGTAAAATAAAAATAGTGTCTTAGAAATGTTCTTCCACTTCTGCCTGATGACAGTTACTTATATCCTCTCTACTTCCTATGGGTGCTTATCTTGAGTTAAATTACACAAAACCTTGATATCAGCTGGCACTTATTCTACACCTTACTGACAAAAAGTGGGTTTTCCTATACCACCATAGTCTAGTGTGGAGACATCTCACATGCTTCACTTATATTACTGTAGTTTAATCACTTATTTACCTACCAGTCTCCTTCAGTGACTATCAACTCCAGGAAAGAAGGACTGACTAGAATTCAACTTTGTATGTCTGGTCCGTTGTGACAGATTGAATAATTGGTCTCAATCTGTCAATCCCTTGTAGGATTTCTGTACATGCTCACTCTCACACCCTTGCCCTGATGGCTTCTCCACCTGATTTGTTTCTTGGTCACATGACTTGTTCTGAACAATATAATAATGGGCAAAATGCACACTTTAAATGTGTTTGTACAGTTGACATTTTTCTCTTCTCTCCTGTCTTTCACCATAAGAACCATCTCACATTGTCTCTAAGGGAGGATGAATGACACTTGGGGCAGACCTGAAACCAACACAGAGCTTGGAGCCAACCCCAGTTGAGCCCAACCTAGATTAGCTTAACCTGAGATGATCTGAAGACATGTGTGATAGATAAATAAATCCT
Organism: Chaetophractus vellerosus; assembly: GCA_004027955.1. Taxonomy (NCBI): domain Eukaryota; kingdom Metazoa; phylum Chordata; class Mammalia; order Cingulata; family Chlamyphoridae; genus Chaetophractus; species Chaetophractus vellerosus. The sequence continues at coordinate 12,644 of PVKH010024976.1, read as the reverse complement.
AATTTTATTGTTGCACATCAGTGATTGTGTGGTTCTTCGTTTTGTAGCTTTAGGTTTGACTCTATATACTTATTACAATGTTAAAATGTAGTAGGTACTTAAATGACTGTTAAACATGAACAAAAGAACTATTGTTTAACTCAACAATCACCAAAATATTCATAAACCAAAGTGTATACTTTGAGTAGACATAGCTGCTTTCAATTACCATGACCAAATATAGGAATTTTTAGGAAGCTAAACAAATGTATAGATCATAGTACATTCCCATCATGTGACTACGTTTTAACAAACATTGTTAAATAAAGAAGATGAGATATTTCTTATTTCTGAAGAGCAAAATACCTAGTGGGAGTGTATATTAGTTAGCCAAAGGGGTACTGATGCAAAATACCAGAAGTCTTTAGCATTTATAAAGGGTATTTATTTGGGGTAGAAGCTTACAGTTACTAGGCCATAAAGCATAAGTTACTTCCCTCACCACAGTCTATTGCCACGTCTTGGAGCAAAATTGCTACCAATGTCTGTGAGGGTTCAGGCTTCCTGGGTTCCTCTCTTCCCAGAGCTTGCTTCTCTCGGGGCTCAGCTACTCTGCTCTCTCCACAAGGTCAGCTGTAGACTATCAGTTTGTTTCTCTTCCAGGGCCTTTTCTCTTTCCTCACGACCAAGCTCCTCTGTGTACTTACTTCCTGGGGGTCCGCTCAAAAACTCCAAACTCCCTTCCCTGCAGTGCAGTTTCTCTGTGAGTCCCCACCCACCCAGGAGGCGGGGAGACAACGACCTACTGATGTGTCCCAATCAAAGCCTCAATCATTATTTAATCAAGTAAAAGTAAAACCTTTGAATCCAATACACTCTAATACACCCAGAGGAAAACACCAGTTTACAAACATAATCCACTATTAATTTTTGGAATTCATCAATAATTCAAACTGCTACAGAGTGATAGAACTGAAATGCTAAAAGAGAAGGAGGACAAATAAGCATGAATATGTGTTTAAGCTTATCAGATGTTCAGTGGAATTCCAGAGAAAGGGGAGATCAATGTGGATCAGAGAAGGAGCCATAGTAGGGAAGAACCTCGAGAAACCCTTCTGAAGACCTGTAGGATTAGGTAGTAGGAAAGGGGAGGAATCACGTTAGACAGAGGGAGGAACACACAGGAAGGTGTGCAGGCAATACACTGTCCTGTATTTGTGGAAGGGGAACCATAGTGGAGAGTTAATCAAAATAAAAATGAGATAAATTTGCATAATTTGAGTGGGAACCAATATTGGGGGACATTGGAGGCCAGGCACTGAGTCTAAAAATGGTCCTTAGGGTACCAGGAAAATATTGGCAATTTTTGAGCCCCAGAAAGATGTAGTTAAAGAAAAATTGCTCTGACAGAAATATTTACAATATTTGAAGAGGGAGAAACTGAAGGTAATAGAACCATGGTGATAAATTGTGTCCCTCTGCAAAGTTTGGCCTCGTAACCTGGGATTTCATTTTATGCCACTGAAGAAAATATGTGTGTGCACCAAAGTTGTCATTTTCTCTATTATGAAAATTTTGAAGCGAGTTTAGAAAGTCAAGCAGCAGGAGGTTGAATTATTAGGAAAGAACAATACTTTGGTACATTTTGGATGCCAGCCAGATTATTTTCTCTGAACTATTCATTATTTGAGTCACCGATTGTAAAGACCACATTGCCCAACGGATGTGTGAAGGAGTTCATTTAGACTACTCTTCAAGGAAATTAGAAGAAAAAAATTTTTTATTGCCATGTGGTGGGGTATGAGTTGCTATTTTCTGAAGTGTTTTGCTGAGTTCCTAAAGATGACTGTCAGCTGAGAATCTGGATGTTTTGGCCAAATCTAAAACGTAAGCCCTACAATGTTGGGTAACTTAGAAGTGATATGGTGTTACCAACAAATTAGAGACCATCATGTTGCTGAAATGAACATAAAAACAAGAATTTATTCAATTGTCTCATATTCACACTTATTTGGTTTATATGTGCAAGTTTCTAAATGCCATGTCAAAATGTTAGAATTTGAAATTGAGATATTTTCCAACAGATTACCAAAGCCTATCTCTATGCATTCATTATATTCCTAGTAAATTGCTGCTGTTACTTTTACTTTCAAGCCCATTTTTATTATATCTTGGTATTTTAGGGCTGGAAGGGACATTAGAGGAATCTCATCCCATCCTGTCATATTCAGAAGTGGAAACAGATATCATAATAGTGACTACCCTGATAGAGGTAGGCTGGAGAACTTCTCATCTCATTCTTAACTTTTTAAAAATTTATGCAAAATTTATTGTCATGTTTTGTTCAGGATTACAAGCCACCAGGAGGTCAACAATACACAAACATGAATAAAATAGAGGGGAAGGGGCCAAACTATTGAATGTTACCAGCTTGTCTGTGGGGGCTAAAAGCTTCTAGCTTTGGGGGACAGGTTCTGAAGCAGGAGCAGCTGAGGAAACATCTAGGTATGGAAGTTCTCATGGTCCGCAGAGTATATTTCACCTTCCCACAAGAAGGCTAATTTGAAGAAGTGTGAGGATCTCTACACCCTGGGGTAGAATTCTATGGGGTTTGCCAACTGCAGCTCATACTTCACGTCCAGGCACCCACCCATAAAAGTGTAGTTCCATGAAGACTGGGCAGGGACCATAAACTATTTCTTATTCAAAGTACCACTGTACATCCATCACTTAAAGACTTAAAGGCTCACAATCACCCATGACTCCTCCCTCTCTTTCATTCTCACCTACTACTGATACAACAGTTGAAATATTCCTTGTATTTGACTCCTCCTTCAAAGTGCCATTGAAACATTTTGATGTAAACCTCCATTTCTTTTTACTTGATCAATTTCAATAACCTTACAACTTGCTTCTCTGCCTGGTATTTTCTTGTGTTTCTCTGCTTGATATTTTCTTTTCTTCTTATCCATCTTACATATAGCAGCATATTGTACTTCCTGAAGATCAGCCCCGATTATACTACTCCTGATTAAAATATACATAAACTAAGTTGCATTACATGCCAAATAAAATTTAAAGTCTTTAACTTCCATAAGAGTACTTTCTGATATGACCCCAATTCATTTTTCTAACCTCATATCTAATTTATTTGAAGAACTGTGATGCACATATATTAAATATGCCTTATATTTCCCAGCTCCTGTTTCTTATAGCACCAAAATGAATATTTATAATGCCAACTCTGAACAACAAAAATAACCTAATATATATTTAATATATTCTGGACTAGAAGATATATGTTTGTGTTTATGTATGTATGTATGCTTATAGACACATTAATATTTTGAAAATTAAATTGTTTAGAAAGTTTAAAAGCTTAAAAAAAGTCATCACTGCATTTGCATCATACCAAATGTTGCTCATTTCCTATTTTCTCTTACATTAAAAATATATATACCTTCTATACTAATTTTCATAGATGTTTACAAAGTTTTCTCAAATTTCAATTGATATTCCATTCCTTGCATTGTATCTCAGTAGTGTTTTTCCTTTGAGAATCAAATTTCTTTCCATAAACTAGTTTATATTTATCAAGTGTTGCCACAGAATCCTTCACCTGTTAATTGTGAGCTGTAGTTCAAAGTTAGCAAGTAGTCCATTGTCATTGATAAGAGCTTGGGCTTTGGAAGAGATTGCCTGTTTTTTAAAAAAATTGGCTCTCCTTTTTAGTGTCTTTATGACTTTGAGCAAGCTGTGCAACTCTTAATGTCTTCTTTTTTCAAATAAAAATGAGATAATCTATCTCATAGGGTTTTTGTGACGTCTAACTGAGATTGTACATACACGAGCCTCTGAAGAGTTTCTGACTCACAGCCATCATTCAATAAGTACTGTTATTATTTTTATTATTCACAACTAGCTTCCCTAGAACTTCAGTTGACAGTCAAATAATCCTTTGAACTGTGTTATTCTCAACTCCATTTGAAACTTATAACATTTACCCAGAAACGTTCTAAAGATCTCATGTATTGTTTTAGTTAATAGACTGGGATTTACCTGAAAAAAAATTTCATGCTATTTTAATAATAGCAGGTCAAGTAGGTAACTGTGCCAAGGATAAAACGATTACATTGCAATACATGGAAGTGGGAGTTAATGACTCTTCTAGGAACAAGCTTTTTAATATTATAGTCTGCTCAAGAATTTTGACCTCCTAATCAACAAGGTTATTCTGCTGCCAACCAGGGCTTTTGAATGGTTTCAAGAAAAAATCGGAGGCTTAGGACAATTAGTTGCCTGCAAATGTCTTTATATCTGTCAGCTATGTACTTGATATGGAGATTAATTCTCTTTACTGTAGATACGTTCTACCCAAGTTGTTTTGGCTGAGAGAAATTGGAAAATACCTTTATATGTTTACATGTGTACATGAACTGGTCAAAATCATTTGAAGGCCTGTAAAAACACCAATTGCCTGGTCTCACTCCCAGACATTCTTGTTGAGTACTTTTCGGGTGAGACTAGAACATGTGCAACTCTAACAAGTTCCCAGTTGACGCTGATGCTCTTAACTTTGAACCACATCTTGAAAACCTGTGCTCTATCCATTCAAGGCTGTCTTCTTATTATCACATCACTGTCTCTTCTTACACTTGTTCAATATTCATTTCCTGGTGACTGCACTTGTGTTGCTCTCTCTGCTTGGAATGTCCTTCTTTTGCACACACTCAATGACACATGGTGGAATTTATTGAAAGTTCCTTTGTTTCAGACACCTTCTCCCAGAAGGACTTATCTTCCAATCTTGATTATATCTTTGACTAGTCCAAGCTGTTTTGATTTCCCTCTCTTCTCAACCCACAATCCAATACTTACTAGCTCATTATCCTTTAATATTGCACTATTATTTCCTATGGGTTATTTTTGTCTACATGACTTGATGATAAACTCCTTTAATAGAAAACCTGGTCTTATAAATCTTCTGTTTCAACACAGTCCTTAGTAAATAGATGTTATTTATTAATCTGTAGTGAACTGTTATCAAAAGTCTTCTAATAATTAGACCAAGCAATTCCATTCCTAGGTATATACACAAGGAAAGTAAAAATAGGGTCTCAAACAGATACTTGTATACCAATATTTACAGAAGCATTATTCACAATATCCAAAAAATGAAAACAACCCAAGTGTCCATCAACAAATAAACAGATAAACAAAATGTGGTATACTCATACAGTGGACTATTGTTCACTAAGAATGAATGAAACTGTGAGACATGATGCCATATGATGAACATTGAAAGCATTATGCTGAGGGAAATAAGGCATATAAGGACAAACACTGTCTGATGTCACTTACATAAGATATCTAGAATTAGCAAATTCACAGAAAGTGCACTAAATAAAGGCTTATATTTGAAAAAAATATTTTGATACATTAATGATTTCAAATAATGCATAGGAAAATTCATGACGATATGAGTTGAGTCATTGATAGGACTGCCCAATTCAATAAATAAAAATACAGGACTACAAGTTAAGTTTGAAAGTCAGATAAACAAATTATATAGATAGATAGATACCAAATATTCATGGATCACACATTAAACAATTATTCTTTATCTGAAATTCAAATTTAATTGGGCATACTATATTTTATCTGGCATCTCTTTCATGGTTCAATTTTCAGAACTGCATTAATAGAGTCATCTGAACTTCCCTTGGTCCTAGAAATAGCCCTTCTACAGTATTTCACCATATCTAAGCATTGTGACTTTGGACAACATAACTAATCTCTCTGATCTTAGGTGATGAAAACTTAGGTATTCATTAGCTGACTCATCTGATGAATGGAAATAATGACTATAATTGCCACAGTAGGAAAATCATAAATTTTCCAAGTATGTTATTTTAATGTAAATACGTCTTTGTGGGATAATACACACATGGTGACAATTAATATCCTTGTGAACTGATAGTATATTCAAAATATGTACTTGTCACATATTATATTTCAGGCCCATGTTAAAAAGTGTGAAGGCATATTTCTGTCCTCTAGAAGCTTAATGAAGTTGTAGACTATTGATGTGCAATGTCTAGTCTAAGAAATATGGCTTTAATAATTTTAGGGACCCAGGCCCCACTGACCATATATTTTGCAACTAAGTTCAAATTAGCTCCTGAAGCAGAACAGTAAAAATCTAGAACTTGGGTAATTCCTGGAATCAGACTCCCCCAGATCAGATGTGTCCCACTACTGTGTTTATGATGCCCACCCACTACCACCACACCACCTGTGGTTACTGAAATTGGCTCAGAAATCAACTGCCTTGATCATACCCATGAGCTAAGCTAGTCTCCCTGGTAGAGAACAAGGAGTTTGACCATGAAGTGTGATCTGAGAGTTCTGGTTTCTTTAAGTCTCATATAAAATAAGCAAATAATTGTCTGATGCTAAGACCTTATTTATTAGTTAACAGTTTTTTTGAAGCAAGACCTCATGAAATGGGAGTTTATAAAACAAATACCTGGAAGGCAACTATGAGTGGTGATAAAGATAGTACACAGGCACCAGGGACAAACTTTGATATCCATCACAATTTTTCCAAGGTTGTCTCTGACACAGCAATATGAACAATTGTTAGATTAAATCATCAGGAGATTTGAAAAAAGACAAAAAGGTCATCAACTCTAGCCTCTTACATTTGACCTGCGGCTCACAGGCTGACCTGAGTTTGCTTTCAATATCTGAGACCCACACCTATGTCCGCTGTGTTTCAGTGGTTTTGACCCCTCTTTAAAGGGGTGACTGGTCCTTTTTGTGCTTTTCTTACCTTGAAAAGGGACCCATGAATGTTTAAGGGTCTGAAAAATATCTCAGGTTCAAACTGTGAAACTTTATAAACAATGAATGAGGTTTTCCTACTGCTTGCAATTATTTTCCAACTTAGAGAAAATTTTTGTGAGGGTTTTCAAGTTTCTTAATATTGTTTTAAATCATGTGTTTATTCTCAGTTGGCACACTAAACACCATTTTCTCTTTTTTGTTCCTGGATGTCATATTTGCTTCTCAGTCGAGCAGTTCCCTTCAATTCTCTTTCAAGTTACTTTTACAGGCTCGTTCCAAATGCATTCTTTTGTTTACTGTGACATTATTTTTTCCTTCCCAAACGTGTTCTCCTTTCACTTTCTCTCATCTAAGTTTCAAGTTTTCTTATATTGTAAAACTACCTACTCAAACCACTGACTATGTTTATTCCAAGCCCTTTCATTTAAGAAAATTTTACATACAATAACAAATCTTGTGTAAACGCACTTCCTGACACACCATATGCTTGTTTAAAAAAAAAAAAAAAAAAAAAATTTTTCTGAACTTTCTCTACCCTTCCCCCTAAGTGAACACAGTTCCCAATTTAATGTTTTGAAAGAAAAATGAAAGAGTAAAAACAAACAAACCAGTCTTTCCTAGAGATTGAACTCATGGTAATTAAGGGAATGTACACTAAAAGGTAATTTTGGTGTCCTTTTGGTAGAAATCATGAGAACTTCTAACTCATGTTTGGCCTTTACGTGGCACTTCACCTAATCAACTGCAGCAGTTTCATTATAAGTCTTAGACTTAAATAGCTATTGTCTTACTTTACTAGAACTGCTAATCACAAATAACCCAAACTGGTTTTGACTTACCAATAGGAAATTATTGACTCATGATTCAGGGTCAAAGAACTCCAAAATTAACTTAACGGCAAGTTTTGCTTTCTGCAGGGAACAGTCCCTGGCATCCTGGGGCTGGGTTGCCACAATACTGGGGTTCCAACCTGCCTCCTGTCATGCAATGGTGTCCTCCCTTTCTCTCTTCTCTGTCTCCTTGGTCCTCTTTATAAGGTTTCCATTAATGTGAACTAAGGCCCACCCTCATTCTGTTGGGCCACAACTTAATGAAAAATAACATCTTCAAGAGGTCCTATATACAATGAGTTCACATTCACAGGAATGTAGATTAAGATTAAGAACATTTTTTTTTCTGGGGTACATAACTCAATCTACCAGACTACACCCTCTAGACCCCAAAAAGACATGTCCTTCCCACATGCAAAATACATTCACCCATCACAAGCTCCCACAAGCCTTAAGTCATTTCAGTAACCACTCTAAGTACAAAGTGTCATCAAAATCATTGCCTATGGTCATCCCCGAAGCAAAATTCCTCTCTGTCTGTGGACTACGAACCTAGAAAACAAAGTATCTGCATCCAAAATCCACTACTAGAACAGGCATGGGCTAGACCTTGCCATTTCAGAAGGGAGAAATCAGAAGGAATTGGAAGGAAAACAAGAATCACAGGCCCTAAGCGTGTCGAAAACTCAGCAGGGCGGACTTCATGAGACTTCAAGGTCTGAGATTCATTTATGGATTGATACTTGGTCCTGTGGGCCTAGTTGAGATGCAGCCCCACCCTTCCAAGGAAGAGGCCAGCAACCATGCTCTCCCTATTGATGAGGCCTATGTCCCACTGTTCTGAATGCTGGAGAGGTGGCCTATTTTTGCCTTTCAACTGGGGTGTAGGCACACAGTCTCCAAGTATTGTGGTGAATACCTGAACACTTGGGCATAGACTTCCCCCTCTCTGAGCACTGGGTGGCTGAAATCTTCCAGATATTAGGGCAAATTCCTGGTCCCAAGAAGTGCAGACACACACCTGCCTTTTCCAAATGCATGGGGAGGCCCTTTCTTGGCCCAAGGAGATCTTTTTGGTCCAGGCATCTGTTTTCATGGTTCTGTCTTTGAAATCACTCTTCCTTTAATTTGTCCCTGTCCTGTCCCTTTCATTCCAGGCTGGCAGTGGTTCTGTTCATTCAGACGCCTAAAAAACCTGCCAGTTTTCTTTGTAGTTCAAGGGGTCCAAAAATCAGACTGAAGGTGTTTCCTCAGATCCTTCCTAGGAAAACCCATTTCCAATCCTGACTTCTTCTGAGGTGACTGACTGCACTCTTATCTAGCCGCACCCTCTTTCGCAAAGGATTATTTAACCACAACTCAGAAGGACCTCTGTTCTTGGGAATTTACCTCCCAGGAACTCAGGGAGAGACATGATAGAACTAATTTTGTCTCTATGCTCAGAGCATGCTATCTGGATAGGTAGAGATTTTTCCAAATTATCAATTTCTAATGGCTTTTTGCTCAACAGCTCAGTTTTCAGTTTATCTCTTTCCTCTCTAATTATACTATAAGCAACAAGGAGAAACCAAGCAACATCTTCCAGGCTTAGCTTGGAAATTTTCCCAGCTAAATATCCAAGTTCATCACTTACAAATTCTGCCTTCTATCTGATATCAAACCAAACTTTCACCAAGTTCTGTGCTACATTTTTACAAGGATCTTTTCTTCTTGTTTCCAAAAACACATCATCATTTTCTTCTAAAGCCTCAACAGAAATACTTTAAAATCCATAATTCTATTTAACCGTATCTTAAAAGTAATCTAGGGTTTTTCTATCCAGTGCTTCAACATTTTCCCGGCCTCTACTGATATCCAATTCCAACAATTCCAAAACCAGTTCCACATATTTGGGTATTTGTAATAGGAGCAACCCATTCCTAGTACCCAAACCTGACTTAATTTACCAGAACAGCTATTACAAGTACTACAACCTGGCATTTCTTTCACAACAGGGGTTTATTGGCTTTTGGTTTTGAGGGTAGAAGAAGCTTAAAATCAAATTATTGGTAAGGCTTGCTTTCTCCTGGGAGTCTGTGACATCCTGATGTTGGCTTGCTCCAATTCTTGGGGCTCCTTGGCTTATCTCCCCTATACCTGCCAGTGTCCCTTCCTTTCCTGCTTCTATGTATTACAGGTCCTTTTTAATTTTTAAATTTTTTCTTTCAATTTTTAATCAAAATTTTTTTTTAGGATACATCAATTTACATAAATATTACACAGAAATTTTAGGAGTACCCATATGTCCCACCTCCCACAATCTCCCACATATACATCCTTCATCAGTGTGGCACAACACCTATAATAGATATACACATGCAGATAACCGAAGGCCTTATAAAGAGAAAGCCACAGAAAGGAGCTAGAAGACACGAGTCAGTGGAAGCTGGATGGGCAACGAGAAAGAACAGGACATCTCCAGGTGATGGAATGGCCAATGTTTGCAGCAAGCCAGCACCAGGATGCCACTGACCCTGGGAGGAAGGAAGCCTTCAAGCCTCCAAAACAGTGAGACAATAAATTTTCACTGCTTAATCCAACCCATTATGTAGTAGTTCTGATAACAGCTCAGGAAACTAAGCCCTTTATAAAACAAGATTTCATCAATTCTCTTTATGATCCATTCTCATGATAATACTTTGGAAAAAATAATAAATATTAAAATCCAGAAATGAGTTATTTCAGTTATTTCCATCAGTCTCCCTGTAGAATACATTTTTAATTATCTCTATATTTCCAGGTTTTAGAGCAGAAAAAAGGAAATTTTCCCATATGAAAAACTGTTTTAATGTTTGACACACCAAACAGTGCATTCAAGTCAAAGCAGATTTTAACTGAGTTTAATCCGCCACTTCTATCAAAACAATTGAAAAATATCTAACGCATTATTGGCAAAATTCTTCATTACAAAATATTTGAGTAGGAGTGGGAGACTTTTAAAAATATTTACTCCTAGACTCTAATATATGTTGGAGTGAGACAGTGTTACATTCTTATTTGTTTCCCTTTTAAATTTTTAAGAAATCCTCTAATACAGTGCCCTGTAGCCACACATTTACCTCCTGAAATTTTTCATAATTTCCATACATTTAACAACTTTGAAACCAAGGTGAATGGCTTCTTCAACTACAAATCATGAGGGAAATCAGAAAATATTTTCAAGTAAAAAATCAAAAGACAACATATGAAAATTTGAAGAATGCAGCTTCAGCAGTGTTTAGAGTGATACTAATAACACAGAATACCTGCATTAGAAAAGAAGAAAAGTCGAAAATGAATTACATAAAATTTTACCTTATGGAAATAGAAAAAAAGAAGAAACTAACCCCAAGGAAGCAAAGGGAAAAGCATGGTGAAGATTAAAGGTATAAATAATTGAAATGGAAGGTAGAATCATAATAAAGAAAATTTATGAGATCAAAGATCAGTTTTTTGAAAAATTCAAAAAACATTGAAAAACATCTAGGCAGATTGAAAGCAAAAAAAGAAAATGATGAAGAAGTAATATAAATTGCTGATTTGGGGAAGGAAATAGAAGGCATCACTACAGAGCCTAGAAGCATTATCAGGATAGTAAGAGAATAAGAATAATGGCAATAAATTGTAAAACAAATGAAAAAGAAAAAAAAGCTTATAAGACAATCCACCAAAGCTTACTTATCACTAATAACCCCCATACCTATTAAATACTCACATTCGTAAAGTCTTTCCACAAAATTGTCTATTCATAACCTTCTCTGCTTAGTTTCCAACAAGAGTTTTGCCATATTTTTTGTTTGTATTCCTCTGAGCCCCGTGTATCTTTTTCCTTTGACTGCTTTTAGGATTTTCTCTTTGTCATTGGTTTCTCTTTATCACTGATTTTCAGCAGTTTGATTATGGAGTATGCACAGGTGTTTGAGTATGTGTGGATGATTTGTTTACACTTATCCTTTCCGGGGTTTCCCCGAGCTTTTCACATCTGTGGATTTATTGTTTCATTAACTTTGGAAAAATTTGGCCAGGATTTCATTACATATTGTTTCTATTGCTCTCTGCTTTCTTCTCTCCATCTAAAACCCTGTATGTTACACCACTCACATTGTCCAAAATTTCTCTCTGAGATTCTGTTCACTTTATTTGTTCTTTTTCCTTGTGTTATTATTTATGGATATTCACCATGTTATATCTTTAAGTTCACTGTTTCTTCTGCAGTGTCTAATGAATTTTATTAATCTCATCACAATGTGATTTCATGTTCTTTTGTATTTTTTGTATTTTTTCCAATGTATTTTTCATTTCAGATATATTATTCATTTCTAGAAATTCCATGTTTTTTTAAAATTTATTTTTTATTTTTATTACATATCCCCCCCCTTTCTGCTTGCTCTTGCTGTGTGTCCTTTCTTCTGTGTCTTTCTATGTCTGCTACTTGTCTCCCCCCGTCTTGGCGGCGATGCTCCGAGTCGGCCCTCCACAGCAGCGGCTCGCTCCATTCGAGGGTGGCTCCATTCCGTTTTCACGGGTGGCTCTGCTCCATGTTTTGAGGGTAGCAGTCCTCCATGTTTTTTGTGGGCTGCCTGGCTTCCGCGGCATTTCGCAGGCGGCAGCTCCGCTTTTTCACCAGTGACTTTGCCATGCCCGTGGGGGCTCCGCCCTGCCTGTGGCGGCTTTTTGCCTTGCCCACGGTGGCTTTTGCCCTGCCCACGGCGGCTTGCCTTTCTCAAGGCTGTCTGCCTGCTCGGAGAGGTCCCCGGGAACCGAACCCGGGCCCTCCCATGTGGTACCCCAGCACGCTCTTTATCCACTGAGCTATCTAGCCAGGCCCTCCATTTGTTTTTTATTCATATTTACTCAATTATTTTCTACATTATATTAATGATTTCATTTACCTACTTGAGCATATTTTTAAAATTTATAATAGATGCCTTATCTTAACTGCTAATTATATCAACACCATATCCATTG
>PVKH010024975.1:0-13515 GCA_004027955.1 Chaetophractus vellerosus | reverse complement strand
CCCCCCCCCAAGGGAAGGCAGCTGCTGGAAAAACAAAGCTGTAGCCTTTATGGACAAAAAGCCCACCTAGTAATGAGTTCCTGTTTGAGCTCCCATACTCAATAAGCCCTGGAAAACCCCAAAAAGAAAGATTTCCTTATTAGTTTCCTGAAAACTCACAGATGCAACCTTATTGGTACATAGTATAAACCAGTGGGCAGGCAGAAAAGCAACCAATCAAGACAGCAAATATCTGAGATCTCTCCTTAATATGGGGAGGGGGAGGAGGAAAGACCATCCTTAAAAAAACCCCACACCCAGACCCAGCATGCACCTCTCCCTTGACCATGCCTACAACCATGTCTCTGGTGTGTACTTTCCCTTTCTCTCATTTCTCAGTAAACTCTTTACTTGCTTACCTACCCTATTGTGTGCCCTTAAATTTCTTTATGCTATGTAACCAAGAACCTAGAAACCAGCTGCTGGCAACATCTTTGGTGAGCCAGCCATGAGTGCTGTAGGCAACTAACACTTCCTGACACCTGACAAAGACTGGTGAGTCTAGGATTTTAATCTTTTCTTATTAGTGAGACCCCCAAAACTTCCATCCTTAGCTATACACAGTGGCTTGTCCCTTCCTCAGTCTCTTGGAGGCTCTGAGATTCCTTTAATACATTATCTCTGGGGCCTTCTAGAATGTCTGCCTGCAATTGTTGAACATAGCATATGTTAAACAATCAGTCTTTGGTCTCTTAATGTCTGCTTTAACTATAACACTTGTTCCCTGTCAATGGCCACAGAATGAGTTCTCTTTCATGGGCACTTCCTAAGACCTCTACAAAAGTGGACCAAAAGAAGGGTCCCTATCCAGCTCCTTTCCTAGGGAGGAAGTCTTGCTTGGTAGCTTTGGTTTTGGAACCTGACCTTGATATCTCCCAAGACCTCCAAGGCCCAGGGGATTCCCAGCAACAAGGGGTTCCCAATACCTGGGTCACCAGGACAGTGAACATGGCTCCCATCCCCCAGGATGATGCAGCAGTGAGAAGTTTCTTTTGGGTCAAGCATAGGAGAGGGACACCACTAAGACTGAAGAATGTGTTTACCCTGCCCTAGAATAATGGACAGCACTATGCTCTAATAAAGAGGTTAATCTTTTTCTGCCACACCATGTAGTCACAGTAAAATCAGAGCATGGTCTCTGAATGGGTCCCTGCATTTCAGTTAGACATCCTGTATAAGAAGGAAGGATGGAATTAGCAAATCTGAGGGCTAGAGGCCATATGGTCACATGTCTCTTCAAAGGGATGAGGAAGTGCACCATGAAACCAGTAATTATAATAAGCTTGGGGAAATTACTCAGAAAAAAGACAAAAAGGACAAAAATCCCAGCCTTGTTTCAAAGAAAGCTGGTAGAGGCAAAAAAAAAATCCATATAGTCTAGTAAGGCCTGACTCAAGAGAAGGGCCGATCCTCCTTGGAACTCACTTCATTAACCAGTCTGCCTTGGGTATCCATAGGAACCTGTAAAAGTGATCCATTGGTCCCCAAACTTCCATGAACTCCCTTTTTGAAGAAGCATTACCAGTTTTCAATAATTGAGACTGTGTTACTGAGGAGGAACAGGTAATGTAGGGCCAATAAAGGGCCTAGGAACAGGCTCACCATTTAACTGCTTCTGTTAATGGCACCTTGTCATATCAAGCCACCCAAAGCCAGGCTCCATGTAATCAAGAACTACCTTCAAATTGGAGAGTAAGACCACTATTCCCAACTGCCTCACCACTGGGACCCAACAGGGCCTTGCACCAGTGGTGGATGGAAGGGACATAAAGCTAGGCATGGCTCCCTGGATGACATCATGAACAATCAACCAGAAGGAGCCTTGGGTAAACCTTGATGTGGCAAGTAAGGTTGTTAATTTTTTAATGGACACAATTGACATGGGAGCCATTTACATGGTCCTGACCTGCTACTTGGGCCCTCTCTTTCCTTGGTATGTAAGGGGAGTGGAAGGGGAATCAAGATCTAGGCTGTGTGCTAAACCTCTCCCTGGTAGAATAAGAAACCTCACAAGCCATCAATTAGGCAGTGTCACCTGAAGGAGGAAGCTGTTAAAGGCCTCAGGTCCATGATTAAAATTCCCTGGAGAAATACCTCTTATTTCCCTCCCAATCCCCTTGCAACACATCAATCTTTCCAGGCAAAACAAAAACAAAAAGAAAAAACCATAGGACTTTAGCCCTTACAAGAGGTAGCTAATGAGTATGCAGCTCCAAAGCAGGCCCAATTTTTTTCTCATCAGCCACAGGGCTTCCCTGGTTCTCTCCACTCTGTGCCTAGCAGCTGCCTGGGTATTTCCCTGGAGGAATGAGGTTGATGTGTCCAGTGAGGTTTCTGCCATAGGCAGATACTGGGTGCTTTGTATGAAGGTGATTCTAAAGTCTGGTGTTTCCCTGTGCTAAGTAAGTGTTCAAAATTCATTCTTCGGTTCTAATCTGTCCTTACATTAATTTAGTCAGTCTGCTCATGCCTTGGAGCTCAAAAATCAGATGTGAGGTTCACTTGTTAATTTTGTATGTTAAGTTGGGAAACTATAAAAGTAACCTAAAGACGAGTCCTTAAATTTCAATACTATCTTTCAGTTAGATTTGTTTTGTGAAAAAGAAACTATAAGTGGAATTAGTTCAACTGTTGGAAAAGTGGGAAATCTTAGCAACATTAATGTTACTAATAAAATAATTTCAGTTGCTAAATTGATTAACAAAAGTGTCCAATTTAATTTTAGGTGAAAATTTATTAGAAACTGTACCTCAGAGTTAAGACAAAATCATATAGATGCTTTATATTATAAAACATCAAAAGGATAATACCTGAAATTGCTGAAACAGGCTTAATTTAACCCAGACCTGCTATTGTGATGGTAATCCTAGACCAAACTTACCTTTGTTTATGTTACTCCAAGTCTAGACTTGGCCTTGTGGATCTTTGCTATTGTGATGGTAACTATTCTATTCTCCCTTGTTTGAATTCATAGAAACTTCTGCTCCAGATGGTTCAGGAGAAGGTAGATTTGAGACAACCTGGAATCTTGTTATCTTCAAGGACTGGGGAATGGGGGGCCTACCACCATGAGAATCAAAAATCCTGAAATCAGAAGGTCACAAGGGAAACTGGTATTCCCTGAGACTTCAGTGACCTTGGTGATTATATATTAGAATTGGTGTTGCTCATCCAAGGTCTGTCAAAGTTGAACTGGGAAATAAACAAAGCTCTGAAATAAAGGAAACTATTGAAAATTGTATTTTTTTAAAAATTGGGAACAATTTAACCAAATAAGTAAATGACTAAAAGAATGAAATTTTTGTGCAAACCTGCATGGTCACAAAGCAGATAAGAATAATCAGACATAGCCTTTAAAAAGATCTTTTGAATGCATTGTTATTTTACAGTTAAATTTATTATTTAAGAGAATGAAAATTATAAGCAACATTAATGAATTGTGTGTTTGTGTGTGTCTATCTCTCCATTTGTATCTATTTGTTCAGTGAAAATTTTTATACAGCAGGATGTTAATATCAAATTAACAAATGAAAATTCTTAAAAGACCTCTATTAAAACTGTTAAAAAGTAAATAAGTGTTTATATGTGTAAATGAATATTCCTGGAGCCCACATTAGAGAAGCTAAGTAGGATGGAAAATCATATGGAAATCAATATAGAAACTATTGGGAGAAGTAAAAAAGTTTTTCCTAAGCTCTGTGAACTGCCTTGCTTCCCCCACACAGGGCCTTCTCTGGGAGAGAGCTATGGGGGAAGGGCTAGGTGTGACAAGATAGGGAAATGTAAGTTTAATTCAAAACTCTGTTTATTCGACCAGGGAATCAAGAATTTTATAATTTTTCCTGTAATTCCCCAGTTTGCAGTTTAACTACCTTTAAATGAGGTAACTAATAACCCAAAATTGTCAAATTTCAGGAAGTAAAGAAAAAGTACTTGAAAGGTATGGAAAGACTTTTTCAAACTAATAATTACAACAAATTAAGCAATTATTATACATCCCAGAACCTGGCAGTCAGTATGATTTGAAGATAAAAGAACATTTCTTGCATAGATTATAATCATTTCAATTTTATTTGGCTTGGGTGTAATCTTGCTAGGTTTCTAGGATACTAATAAAATAAATTACCATTGTATGTATTAAGTCTTTAAGATGATAAAAATTATAAGATTGTGTATAGTGAAATTCAGATCTGTTCTAAAGTAAAATGAATAGTTTGCAACAGAATAGAGTAAAGGATGTAAGGCAAGGTTTAATGGATAAAAATAAATTTCATTGGTTTCTAACTGTAATTTAATTAGCATATTTAAAGGAAAAAGTAACTAGTCTGTGTGGTTATAGTTGTTTATAGGAAGCTTGCAAAAGCATTTTCTAAATTGAAATATTTAAATGGAAATTCCAGTAAACCATTATTTAAAAAATCTTAAAATGATTTTAATCACATAAAGTAACTTCAGAAAAGAGAAATCTTTCAGAGACTACCTCAATCTGCATATTAAAGTGGTGATAGGGAAAAGGGAATCTTGATTTCATTGGAAATCTTATGTTTTCATAAAATAATGGAGAAAGTATTTTTTTCCTGTACTGATAAAGGTTTTAAAAAACTGCTAATTAATGTAATCATGACAAAGGTGTAAAAGTAAAAAGTAAAGTACAAAAACATTTAAGTTTATTTGGTATGTTATAATCTCCATTGGAATTATTTAGAAAGCATATAAAAATTAAAAGGAAAACTCTATTGTATTTTCAAACCAGGTCCCCAATAACTTGCATGGGAACTCTCCATTTCAGTAATTGCCTAGGTTGGTCACTCTGACTCCTAAAACAATAAAAGTAGCTACCACTTCTCCTCGTCATGTTCCTGAAGTAGATGAAAATGAATTGCTGTTTCCAATTCCTGTGGCAGCCAGCCATAGCTCAGTATCTATAGATTTACAGTGGACATTACTTCCAGCCTGGTTCTGTTTTGTAGCACCAAAGGGTGCTGTGTACCAGGCTGGAGAAGCACTGGAGCTTCTCTCCCAGTTCCATGGTGCTGCAGCATTGTAGTTGTCTGAAGGACATACCAAGTGGAGCAATAACCAGAGTAATGTGAGTAGAACCTAAACAAATACAATTGGCATTGTGGCCTGCTCCCATATACAGGCAACATGTATGGTATTGCAAAACTTTATCAATTATAACAAATGTACCAAACTAATGAAAGATGTTCATAATAGGGGAAACTGTGTGGGTGAGTGCAGGAGTTTATATAGGAATTCTCTATACTTCCAGTATAATTTTTCTGTAAAACTAAAACTTCTTTAAAAATAAAGATTTTTAATACTTAAAAAAATATCTATCACTGTTAAAATCTGTGTGCTCTTTACAGATAAATCTTTTATCCAAGTGATAAATTGGATTCATGGTATGATGAACAATGTGACAGAATTCTTCCTGCTTATCCTGACACAGAACACAGACATGCAGAAGCTCTCATTTGCTTTGTTACACTATTCAACTACCTTCTCACCCTGGCATGCAGCCTAATCATTGTAATAACCATTGCTACCAGCCCAGCTCAGGGACACCCTCATGAGTTTTTTTCCCCTTAGTTTTTCATAGATGTCTATTCATCTTCCACTATAATCCCCAAAATGATATTTGAGTTACTTTCTGGAAGAAAACAATTTCCACTAGTGGACACATGACTCCACTCTTTCCTGAACATTTCCTTGGAGGAGCTGACATAGTCCTACTCACATTGATGGCTTCTAACAGCTATGGGGCCATCTGCAGTCCCCTGCACTACAAGATCACAATGAAATTCTGGGTTTTGGCATTCCTGGGCTGAGGAATTTCTGAATGTTCTAATTCAAATCCCTTTTATGGTGTGGTTATCCTATTGTGATCCCAAAGTCATCAATCATTACATGTGTGATATTAATCCCCTGCTTAAACAATCCTGTGCTGACACTCATATCTTTGGGTACACTCACTTTTTCACTTCCTATGTCCCCAACATCACTCCCTCAGAACTCATAGCTCTGAATATCATCACACATAGCTCTCTTATCTCTGTTCTCCCTATACTGAGTTCATCTATTCTGTGATCCCTGTATATCTCTATACCTTCAACATGTGACCATCTTTCCCATTGATAAAGCAGAAGTTATGTTTTATACTATCATATAAAACACAGAATTTTGAACAGAAAAGGAATTTTTTCTCATGATCCTTATTTCAGAAGAAAGGAGTTTCTACCAGAAGATCTCTCAGAGTTTTTCTCTGTTGTTATATTGGTTAGAATTGCATAGCATTTTAATCCATCACTGCAATGGAAACTGCATTACTGTAATTGTTTTAGTTTAATCCTTTGCTAATCCACATCCAAACCTTTTGATTGGGAATGAACTCCACTTTCCCTCATATATATGATTACATGAAAACAAAAAAAAAATAGAGTTCTGATAGAAAGATCAATTAACAGTACCTGGCACATCAAACATGCCTCTTTTGATTACCCCATTTCTATCCTATTTCTTTGATATCTCTCTCTCTTTCTCTCTCTGTACTCTTTCTACCTCAACTACTTTCCTTCAAATGACATTTAAACATGATCTATTTTGCTGCATACTATAAAGTATTCACCCTCAAATTTTTGAACTTCCTTTAGTGATTAACTTGGCCCTATAACACCCTACATTTTGTAAGCTTTTCTTGCAGAAGAGGAAACTGAGGCACAGAGAAGATAACTATCCTAAGATTATACACATCGGTCAGGATTCAATAAATGATAACTAGCATTGATGTAGTAGTTGATAAGTCTACCTTGAAAACATTTCTCTCAATTCAATTCAGAAAAATATTTTCCAAGTGTCTTCTATGCATAAATATACTCAACAGATGGTTTCAATTGCTGTCTTTTGGTATTCCTCCCAATTACCTTATTTTATTTAAGACTGATTTACAGGATCATATAAGTAAAATGATGCACATATAGTCATATAATGAGTAAGTGGGAAACTTGGGAATCATATCCAGTTTCCTGTCTTAGGTGGTGTTGATGTCTGAATGTGTACCCCACAAAAGACACATACTTAGTCTTAATCTATTTTCTTGATTATGTGAAAACATTTGTAAATATTACCTCTGCATATGTTAATGTGAGCCAGAGTGTGGACTCATTTGTGGAAAGGATCTTTGAAGATCCTATTTAGCTGTGAAAAACCTGAGGGCAGACCTTAATTCCCATGACTAGAGGCCTTATTAAATGAGGAAACTTGGAAAATTTCCCAGAGACTAGAATTGGAGAAAGAGACTGGAAGTTACCAAGGACACAGCCATGTGACACCTGCAGCATGTCTACCAGCTCAGAGAGAGAATGACCTTCTTGCTGACATCTTGATTTTGACTTCCATTAAATGCTTATTGTTTAAACCAACACACTGTCTGCTATTTGTCATAGCAGCTCTGGCAAATTAAGTCAGGTGTACAATTTCCCTAGAATCTTACTATTTTCTATTTATGCCCAGGATATCCCTTTTCTAAATCTGAACTTAAACATTCCTTTTACTGTGTAGGAACCAAGAAATTCCAGAATCAAGCTGTCAGGATGGTGCTTAGGTAGTTCCTTGAGAAGAGCAAGAGGTAGAAAAAGAATTTCCAAAATGCTCTATTTTCTCCATCTTCTCTTTCCTGAGCTGCTGCCACACATGTGATCTGTCTCAGAATAAGTCCTGTCTGCACTGTTGGTGGAAAAAATAATGTGAATCAGGATTTCTGTTCATCACAGCTTATGAATAAAACACTTCACAGCATTAGTGTTTTATCAGAACTTGGGCTAGAAATCAAATCAGTCTGGATTTAAAACCCAGCTTTAAAAATTATTAGCCTATAGAACTCATTCAAGAGATGCTCAAAGTTAGTATTAATTCCCTTATGTACAAAATGAAAATATTAATATCTCCCTCATGGGATTATATAAGAATCAGATGATATACTGGATTTGACAGAGTGACTGATAATAATAATTGCTTTTTATTTGTGAATTCACATGGTATTTACATTTCTTTTAATTCCTTTAACTTTTCCCAGGATTCTCAAAATCACTGACAGATTTTCTTTTTTTTTTTAGGAGGTATCAGGGTTTGAACCCAGGACCTCATATGTGGAAAGCAGGTGCTCAACTACAGAGCTACATCTGCTTCCCAGTGAAAGTTCATTGTTTCATTTCTTTTTTTGTATTATTTTTAGGAGGTACAGGGGATCAAACCTGGGACCTTATACATGGGAAGCAGACACTCAACCACTTAAGCTACATCTGCTCCCCACTGACAGGCATTTTAATGGTGGAAATTGAACATTCTTAGATTTTAGAATTATAATGGTTCTTGAATCATTAATGAAAAAAGCAAAATTTGTTCTTGTTCTTTCCTAAATTCATCATCTCCTGAGTCCTATGAAGTGTAGAGAAAAATAAAACAAGCTACATATATCAACTGATACAGTTATTGCCATAAACATGGTTTGTAGCATCCTGAAGTCTCATTTCCTATATAAAAGATGGCAACAGTCAAAAATGAGTCTTTACTCTATATCAGGCAGCATTCTAAACACAATGCATGAATTATCCCATATAATCCCTCATAGACCCATGAGATTGATTCATTACCATCCTCTTTCTACAGATACAGAAAGTGAAGCATAAAGAACCTGAGAAACTTGTTCAGGGTTAGTAAGTAGAATAGACAGTTTTAGGAAGTTAGACTTCTTATACACCAAAGCAATTGCTCCCAAAAATAATTAAGGATTTTAATATTAAGCAGCAGCTTTGTCCTGTGTATCTACCCTCAGGGCATTGACAGTACAATAGAAGTTCTGCATTGATCTACATTATTCACAAACTTAATCATCATTTTAATTCTTTGAAACATTTTATTATTAGGGTTGTTTTATAGTTTTGGAATAGTTCATGCACCAAAATTCTCAACACTAGAACATTCTGTGCCTTATGTCACAGTCTCTGAGATCACTTTCAAACCACAGCCTTGTATAGTATGCTTACCCACTCTGGAAGTTTGAAGCTTTTATGGGCCCCAGAAAATCCTGTTCTTAAAGCTAATCCATTGCCATATGTGGAAACCTATTGTAGATGAATATTTTGAATAGATTGAGTTAAGGGACATTTCTTTTGATTAGGCCACCTCACTAGGGCATGATTTAGGCTGGGTCTTAATTTTCTTAC
The DNA here is from genome assembly GCA_004027955.1 of Chaetophractus vellerosus. Taxonomy (NCBI): domain Eukaryota; kingdom Metazoa; phylum Chordata; class Mammalia; order Cingulata; family Chlamyphoridae; genus Chaetophractus; species Chaetophractus vellerosus. The sequence goes on along the minus strand of PVKH010024975.1, from coordinate 4,252 downwards.
TAGAGCCCTTTATAAATGGAAGAATGAACAACTGCAGACACAGAAAAAACAGAGATTGAGAAGAACACAGAATCTGAGAGGAAGCCACCTTAGCCAGAAGCTGAAATCAACAAGGGCTAGAGAAAAGGGAAGAGATGATGTTGCCTTGTGCTCCCTGATGGTGCCTTGATTTGGACATTTTCATGGTCTCAGAACCATAAGCTTTTAACATAATAAGTCCCCATTTTAAAAGCCAAAACAATTCTGGTATATTATGCCCAGAGCTTTTATCAAATTCAAACAGTCATTCTAATTGGATGTCCTCCCTCCTCCCACCATGGTCACTGATACTACAGCCACAAGAGGGAACAGGATGAACTGGTTTGAATTCCATCTTGGCTGAAGCTGCTAATATTAATCCTCTGGGAACTGAAAGTTCAGAACTCCTTTAACCAGCTGTCTTTAAGTACTATCCCTTTAAATATATATCTGAAATCACACTTGAAAGTGTAGAAAAGGATAGACTGTAAGTTTACCTGAACCTGGAATGCCACATAATAACCAGTCACAAAGAACAAATCCTGTTGGTTCTGTTTCCAAACGATGTGGATCCAGGCTCCCAAAGATGAAAGAGTTACATCCAGTCTAAGCACAGACTATCTAAGAAGGTTTTAAAGATCTGAATTAAGGAACCAATTATTCCAAGATAATTTTTATTTGCTATTGAATTCATGATGTTGACAATCCTTAATTTTGCTGCTTTCACATATTTTCTATTTTCAGAGATTTAAATCAGGTTAGAATGAATCTCAAGTGGCTTTTATAGTATAATTCATATAGACATTAAAAAGCAAGAGTAAACTTGTAGAAAGGGAGCCTACAGAGAGACATCCTCTGATGATTAAGCTTTTCACCATCAATTACTGTTAAAGCCTAATGCTTTGGATGTTTTATGAATACAAAAATTCCACATCTGAACTGTGGTGTTTGTGGATCACTTTCACAGGTTGTTGTGAGTGTATAGAGGAAAACTAAACTCTGCCCATAAACTCAGATTTACTATCGAAGTCTCTGTAAGCAATTATTTTTGAGTAATTAATTGAGAGAAAGAAATATTATACTTTAGGTTAAAATGGATGAACTTGCAAAGTATCAGTTATAGATGGGTCAGTGATTGATATTTCTGTAGGAAGTGTTCTCTACAAATAAGATACCATATCAAAGATTGAGGCTGTTAATTCTCCAAATGCATTCAGGAGGTTAGGTAGAGCCAGTGATGTTTTATGCATATTTGTATCTCAAGGTGACATAGGATCTTCAGTTTACAGGTAAGTTAGATTTAAATATGTGCTTCTACTATCACACATCTTTATGAACCATGATCAAGGTACCCAATCTACTCAGAAAAGAAGTCATTTGAAATACTATGGACTGAAGCCATATATAAAATAATAAAACTTTTATTAAATTATTTTATTGATAATAAAGGCAAAAATTCTCTCTATAAAAAAGTAGGATCACAAAATTGATTTTCAAAAAGAACATTAAAAAGTAGCTCAAAATCCATAGTTCATATAAGCACTATTAGTCTTCAGTGTCATTTTTAGAGACATTTATATTATATGTATCATTTTTAACTATTGATAATAATATACATTCTATTGTATATTTGCCTTTTTCTTCTCACTACTACACTGGCATCACATTTCCATAATGGTAATTCTTCATACAAATCATTTGATGTGTGCCTGATATTTTATGACTATACATCATGATTCATTTAACTCTTTTATGTGGACATTCATGTTGTCTTCACATTTTTAACAGTATGAAAAAATATTGTGAAAAGCAATACGAACACTGAAATTTTGCAAATATTTTTATTTATTTTAGATATCTAAGGGAAAATGAGTACTGGACCAAGAAACATAACGAATTTTGAAGTACTTTTTATATAAAATCATATTCATTTACAGAATATTTCATTAAAATATGCAGCCATCAGCACTGGAATATAGAGCTTTCACACAACTTTGCTAATTTTCAAGTGAAAAATATTTCATACTTTAAAATGCATTCTTTGAGAGCTTATTAAAGAGGGTATTTCACATATCTAACTTCTTTCATGAGAAATATCTTTCCATTATTTTTGTGATTTTCTAGGTTTGGATCATTTTTAAATGGTTTGGAGATGTATGAAAAATATATTTTTTGCCCTTGTTATACAAGAATTGACATAAGTAATAATGATGTTCTTCAATTCCTCTATGGCTTTTTAATTTTTTTTTAAAGATACATCAATTACATAAATGTTACACAAAAATTTTAGGGGTACCCATATGCCCCACCTCCCACACCTCCCACAACCACCCACATATACATCCTTCATCAGTGTGGCACATCACCTGCAATAGATATACATATTTGGGGGCTTTGTCACTAAGCATGGACCACAGTTCACACTGTAGTCCACACTCTCTCCAACACAGTTCTACATGATATATGATGATATAAAATGACCTATATCCACCATTGCAACTTCACCCAGGACAATATCCAAGTCCCAAAAAAGTCCCTGTATTGCAACTGCCCTTCCCTCTCCTGCCCCCAGAGCATCCAGTGGCTGCTGGCTCTATATAATTTTGTAATTTCTCCCATTGCATGAATCACAAGTCTATAATGTGACACTAAAAAATCCACTCTAGTCCATAGCTCTTCCCCCAATCCCAAGGAGGCTGGGATGGTGATGTCCCCTCCACCACCAAGTGGCTTATATCCCATGAATAAGATGGATGCCTGCCTGCAGTTGCAGAATCTTTCCATTTCCCAGCATAGCCATTGTCCATCATCATCTCCCATGAGCTGTCCTGGGTGAGTCCGTTGAGTTGCAGACTAGGAGTAGCAATACAGCATCTGGACCCCCCTGGAATATGAACAGCCTGTAATCTCCACTCTCTGGAAGTACACCTAAAACTCTGGCATCACATATAGGTTTGAGTAGAAGAGACAGATGGACCACATGCAGTGAAGACATATTTCAATCGGACTCTGTCACTCTCAGGAGCAAGGATTCCAAATTATGGCCCACTGCTAAGGCACCTGATATAGGGCCTGGATGTCTCCAGAGCCCTCAGGAGCCCTTCTGTTTGGGGTTATATCCATATTCAAAGCCTAGGAGGTCCGACTGGGATCTGCATAAGTGTTACCTCTGGGTTGACCTCCCGACTAACTTTGAAGTCTCTTAGCACTATGAACTCATTTGTCTTTACCGTTTCCCCCTTTTACTCAAAGTCTTTTTCCAGTTGTATTGCCTGTTGGCACTTATTAATAATTCCTCATTTCCTGGGAGGCTTATCCCCAGGAGTCATGTCCCACACTGGGAGGAAGGTAATGCATTCATAAGCTGAATTTGGTTTAGAGAGAAACCACATTTGAGCAACAAGGAGGCTCTCAAGAGGCAACTCTTAGGCACACCATAACACTAGGCTGTTTCAATTTCAACAGCAAAGACTCATAAGGCTAGTCATCAATAACAAGGGGCCATCAATGGATCATTCTCTTTTGCTAGACACTGCCCCTGCACTTGGGGACCTGATACTACTCTCCTGGAGAATATGGCAGAGCTCTCCAGGATGGAAATTTAGTGTCCTCTCATTTATTGATTAAATCTTCACCCTGTGACCATTCCCCATGAGCATTTAAACAATTTTGTACACCATTTATGTATGTTCAGGTGGTCTTCCTTCCATGAATCCCCATCCCCAACACCTACCAACAATGATCCTCTCCTGTCCCTATTGTGACCCTATTGTGATCCATAGCCTCTTCAAAGGTGAAGCCATAACAAAAGCCAATTACAAGGAATAGGAAAATGAAATAATAATGATATTTAAATATAAGAGTTAAAATATATAAGAACTTAAAAAATAAAAAAATAAAAAATAGGAAAAAGAAAATGAAATAATATTAAAGGATTGTGTTGTTCAAAAATGTGGAAAAATCATTATTTTTCCTACCTTTTGTATGAAAAACTATGGGGTTGATAAGACAATGGTCCATATAACACATCACTCGGCTTTTTATCAGTAAAAGCAAAATATAAATATAGACTCTCTATCCAAAAAAACATGCATTGGCCAATAAATATGGTATATTTATGTCCCCATACTAAAATATCTGTTTTCTGAACAGGTCCAGAATGTTTAATAATCTTTCTTAAATGGAGTATTGAATTGGAAAAGATTCCTGTAGCAGTTTGGCAGTTTGATATAGC
>PVKH010024974.1:0-13513 GCA_004027955.1 Chaetophractus vellerosus | reverse complement strand
ACATCATTTTAATGTGCATTTCTCGCTTTATGTTTTTTTGCTAATGACTTATTACTTGCTGTTTATTTTTATTTTGGACTATGGAAATGATGTTAGACAAAAAGCAAATTCGAGCAATTTTCTTATTTGAGTTCAAAATGGGTCGTAAAGCAGCAGAGGCAACTGCAACATCAACAACGCATTTGGGCAGGAACTGCTAATGAACGTACAGTGCAGTGGTGGTTCAAGAAGTTCTGCAAAGGAGACGAGAGCCTTAAGATGAGGAGCGTAGTGGCCGGCCATCGGAAGTTGACAACGACCAATCGAGAGCAATCATGGAAGCTGATCCTCTTACAACTACATGAGAAGTTGCCGAAAACCTCAATGTCGACCATTCTATGGTCATTTGGCATTTGAAGCAAATTGGAAAGGTGAAAAGGCTCCATAAGTGGGTGCCTCATGAGCTGACCGAAAATTTAAAAAATCGTCATTTTGAAGTGTTGTCTTCTCTTATTCTATGCAACAACAACGAACAATTTCTCGATTTGATTGTGACTTGCGATGAAAAGTGGATTTTATATGACAACTGCCGACGGCCAGCTCAGTGATTGGACGGAGTTGAAGCTCCAAAGCATTTCCCAAAGCCAAACTTGCACCAAAAAAATGTCCTGGTTACTGTTTGGTGGTCTGCTGTCGGTCTGTTCCACTACAGCTTTCTGAATCCCGGCAAAACCATTACATTGAGAAGTAAGCTCAGCAAATTGATGAGATGCATGGAAAGTTGCAATGCCTGCAGCTGGCACTGGTCAACAGAAAGGGCCCAATTCTTCTCCACAACAACGCCCGACCACATGTCACACAACCAACGTTTCAAAAGTTGATCAAACTGGGCTATGCAGTTTTGCCTCATCCGCCATATTCACCTGACCTCTCGCCAACCAACTACCACTTCTTCAAGCATCTTGACAACTTTTTGCAGGAAAAATGCTTCCACAACCAGCAGGATGCAGAAAATGCTTTCCAAGAGTTCGTCGAATCCCGAAGCATGGATTTTTACGCTACAGGAATAAACAAACTTATTTCTGTTGGTAAAAATGAGTTGATTGTAATGGTTCCTATTTTGATGAATAAAGATGTGTTTGAGCCTAGATATAATGATTTAAAATTCATGGTCTGAAACAGCAATTCCTTTTGCACCAACCTAATAGAAATACAGTACAGTGAACAGAGCAGAGGCGAGTTCGAGCCTCTACTTGCTCCCTTGGCCAGATCCCCTTGGGCAGGACCCAGCAGCATGATGTAATAAGCAGCCCCAGCAGGCAAAGGACACCTAGACAACTGGGCCATCCTTAGTCCTTACTGACTAGGGTCTGAAAAATCCACCCTCATTATTTTAGTCTCTCTTCAGGGCTAAGTCTAAACTTGTGAATGAAGAAAGAGGAGGCTCAAGTGGAGAAGGTGGGAAACCATGAGTAGCCTGGAAGTTTCTATACCAACCAGCCACCAACGAAGGGCTACTCAGACAAGAAGCCACTGGACAACCCTGGAACTAGCATGCCCTCACCACAGGAGCTCCTGAGCACTTTTGAGAAGCTGAACTGTGTTGCTTTATTTTTTTTAAAATGGAGGGAAAGTGTACCAGCCACATGCTGCAACAGAAGTTGATGCTAATTGGGAACAGCAGGATGGAGACGTGGTGTGTGAGTTCCGGCCGGTTTACTGCTTGGTTTAGAGTCTGCTTGTCTGGCTTCTGTCCTCTGGTTTTAGGAGTGAGGCAGTTTTCCTGGAATATGCATATACTGAACTCTGAAAGGCCAGATCTTCTATGTAGATTAATTCATGATTTCAAAGACGCTTTGAAGCTGGCAAAACATTCTGTTATTTCCAAGAGTTATTACAACTGAAAATCCTGGCGTGGACTGAGAGGTCAGCCTGTAATCTTGTTTAGAGCTTTTTGAATTTAGAAACTTTACAGTGGGTTAAAAATAGATCACATTTGTGTATTTTGACCCTCTTTTCCTCCCCACTTCAAAGGCTGTTCAGCAATTTTGATCCACTGCAATATTAACCAGAGAAATTCTAGTTCTTGTCACCTAGGAGTCGGTTTGGTCTAAACAAAAGTCATTTTGAAATGGGTTTTGGGGTGATACTAGTCATATAGTTGAGCACAGTAACTCATTATCCTACATCATAAGCTCTAGAATTAAGAGCAAAGGGCCATCATTAAGACCTATAATAGTATATGGGTTCATGTTAAGTGAAAATGTGGGCCACGAGGAGAAAAGCTTTCAATAGTGCTCTTCCGGAAGGCTTGTGCCCTGCACTTTAAACTGTACATACTGATCAGAAAAGATCATACAGCTTCAGGTGAGTAGAAGCTGCGTGAGACTGAAAGGTCTAGGGCTGCTTTATAACCAGGAGTTAAACATCACACACTTGATTTTAGAACAGACAAAATACCAAACATCTGTGTGGCACCCGCCTGGGTTAATGGCGTGCCCAGCAAAGAGAACAGTATACTCAAGATTACCGCTGCATGGTTACTTTACCTTCATGAACATGCTAAAGCCAGTTTTAAGGAGATCAGTGAGGCCTGAAGACACGTGTTCAATATCAACGGGATCTGGCCTTTCAGGATTAAATATTTCCTCTACGATCTGCTTCAACAATGGCTTATAGGACGCCTGGAAAGACAAAATATTGTGCCGTAAGTAAAAGGGTTTGTTTGGTTTGTCTGGAGAGAGGACAGCTTTATCTGAATCAAAGGAAGCAAAGCAAGTTTATTTTTGATACTGAAGCAGTGGCTGTGACTGTGTGTGTGTAAAAAGGCAATATAACAACATTGTTGTTGTTTGTTTTTGGTAAATTTTCACCCCAATGCTGTAGTTCTATTTTCTGTTTCTCATATGCCCTTTTACAAGCAACTATCTCTTACCAGAGCTATAAGCACAGTATGACTCGTTTTTCAATCTAGATTTAAAGAGACAATTTTATACATGAAGGATACTGAAAAACAGAGTCATTTAATAGAGACATGAGGATGGTCTTCAGTTTTTCTCGACATTCTTAGAATTATGCTCCCCTCTGCTAGGAACTCAAATGTTAACATATAAAACGGCTGTCACTAAGACCAAAGCAATCTCCCTTTCCTCTATGGAGTTCAACTTTGAGTAAGACCTGGCCAGAAAAAGAAGCTAAAAAGGAACCTGACTGAAGTCAGAGCTTAGAGAAAGCAGGCCACATGATGCTATAAGAATTTCAGTCCAGTTAGGGTGCAGTTAGTTTACAATAACTCCTACCGTTTGATATATGATGTGAAATGGTGTGAAACACCTTCTTTTTCTGGGACCTGAACAACCAATGCACATTTAGGTTATATTTGGAGGCAGCTGCCTCTTCGACCACTGCATTTTCTGAGTGTGTACTCCCCACCTCTTTCCTTGGTTCCTCTTACTACCAAGCTCTGTCTTCCTTTCCCATCAGCTGGACCACCTTTTCCCCACTCCTGGTTGCTGGCCCTGCTGCTCTAGTCCCACGTGGTACCCAAGTTTGGGGTACGGAGGGTGAAGGGAGGTTTCCCTTCAGGATGCTCTCTGATGTAACCCCAGAAAAGCCAACTTCAGACAGGGCACTGTTGCCAGGTATCCCGTTTTGAAATTTTCTCTTTGTGTTGGCCAAATTTGTGACCTGCCTTTAGCAAGTGTCAAGGTTATTTGCTACACTGACCTCATCTCAGCTTCATCTTGTTTTTCTTACAGTCATTTCCTATTCTTGTTTTCACTTTATTCCAATTCTCTTACTTAAAATATCTTAGAAATAAGGCAGGGGATAGACCACTGAAATCATAAGTAATAATTCAACTGGAATGTAGCAGATACGTTTCTCAGGGATACGGCACAGGGAGAACCAGAAACTGTTCAGTTGAGGTTTCCACCCTTTTCATGCTCATTAGTTAAACAGATCACTCATGTGAGGGATCTCATGGTTAAACGCTCACGAAGGGTAAAGCTCTGAACAGGAACACTGATAAGACATGATTTTTTTTTAAAGCTATGGATCAGCTTTACTCATAATAAGAGAAATTCAAATTAAAGCGATACCAAGATAGATTTTAAAAAATTACCAGACTGGCAAGAATCCAAAAGTTTGAAAACACGTTCTTTCAATGAGGCCATGGGGAGTCAAATCCTCTCATACATTGTTGGTGGGAGTGAAATTTTGACAACCATCGCAGAGTGCAATTTGGCAATAACTCAAAATTATAAATGCGTTTGACTTAGCAATTCCACTTCTAGGCATTTGTTCTATAGGTATGCTCATATATGCAAATGAGATCCATAAAAGGCTGTTTATTGTTTGTAATAGCAGAAGATTGGAAACAGCCCAAGTGTCTGTCAATTGGGAACTGTTTAATAAATGGGGTTCGTCCACATGAAGGAATGCTATGAAAGCGAAGAAGGAAGCTCCGTGCTGAGAAAGCACAAAGCAAGGTGCAGAACAATGTGTAAATGGAAAAAGCAAGGTACAGGATGGTGTGCATGATGGGCTGGCATTTGTATAAAGTGTCAGGGGAATATTTGCTGATATGCAAAAATAAACTCTGGTGTGATGCCTAGAAGCTAACATTAGCAGGGACAGAGAAGGGTGTTGAAGCAGTGATTGGACAAAAGACAAGGTTGGGAGAGACTTTTCACTGCATTCCTTTTTTTTTCCCCCTTTAAATATGGTTTAAAAACACTGCTAGAAACAACAAGAATGATCATTTTTTACTTGTTTTAAATTAATAAATTAACTATGTATACATGGGAAAGAGATTGAGGTAAAGTACTCCAAAATGTTAATTAGGGTCAACTCTAGGTTGGGGGTAGGGAGGCATTTATTTTCTTCTTTTTCCAAATTTTCCAAAATTAACATGTATACTTCTGGAATCATAAAATTGTCCAATAAATCTATGTGTATTTTTAAAAAATGGCCATAGAGTGGCCTCTGAATTCTACAAAATCCTCTTTCCTGAGTAAATTGTCTTGAGAACACAAGTATCATCTCAGTCTTTCTGGGCATTTAATCTCTTAAATTTTGACCCAGATCCCCAAGAAGAAGTCCTTTGGCCAATACTCTGCTACCTTATGATCAGCATTGTCATCCAATATTCATTGACTTCTTCCTTAGTAACAGAATCCCTTTTTTAGTTGGGTACATTATTCACTGGCTAAAAGTCTACATTTTTCAGTCTTCTTTGCAGCTGGGTGTGGCCTTCTAACTAAGTTCTGGGCAATGGGATGCAAGGAGAAGGACAGCGTGGGACTTGCAGGAAGGCTCCTTTTTAGGAGGGAAGGGTATGTTTTTCTCCCCTTTTTCTATTCTGCTGCCTAGCACGTGGAAGTGATATGAAAAATGAGTGATACCTGGAGCTCCAGAAGTCATCTTGGATGACAGGGCTATCCCTTAGAGATGCTGGAGCAGAGAGCTGGGAAAAATCTTGGTCCCTGATGACTTGTGGAGCCGCCATAACACAAACAGGCTAAATCAGGATCTACTTTACATGACAATATAAAACCTGGTATGTTTAAGCCTCTATTTTTTAGATATATGTTACTTGCAGCTAAATGAAATTCTAACTGATTCAAAGCACAAAGGGAATATAAAGAAATAAAAGGCCATTCTTTCCTTCCTTGTTGGAGCTTATATTCCAGGTATTTGTTTTATCAGCCTATATATTTTAAAAAACCAGTTATATAAAAATAACTTTAAGCAGAATCACAAAGAAATGCACATAGGCTGTCATATTTAAGAAAAGAAAATACAACCCTGACCCACAAGAAACAAGAAAGTTTGCTGCTCTCTACCCTCTTCAAGAAGGGATAGTATTAATTTAAAAAAAAAAAAAAAAAAAAAAAAGAAGGGATAGTAGTGAGCCTAAAAAAGGCCCAGTCACAGGAAAAAGGTGGTTCTGTAATCAACCTACAAACTAGACTCAGCACCTCCTCTGTGTAAGACACAGTGTCCTGGGTGTGACAGGATTGTTCTCAGGCTCCAGAGGCCCCAATTTAGACTGGGGAAATAGAAGGAGGAGGATTGGGAAGGGTAGAAGGAGGTATGGAGGGATTAGGGAAAAATGATACTGGAATCTCTGTCTTTCCCTCACTCTACTTTCAGCTAAGCTTTGGGGAATGAAGCACCCAGGTGAAAATGCCCACTGTGCTGGGGTTCCCCTTGGGGGTGAGCGGATGTTTGGAAACATCCTCATTCTTGGGACTTTGTAATTACTGTGTATCATTGAGGAAAATTGGAAAAAAAATTTTTAATGTACGTAAGTGAATATTTACCTAGATTAAGACAGCACAATATAAAACATAAAACACAGAAAAGTAACAGATAAACACATCATATAATCCAGAAAAATAACATAAATGCTTTTATTGATCAACTACCTGGCATACCTCTATAATACTCTTACCTTTATGGGTTGTAGTCTCTTTGACCACCTTTCCATGTAACAGTTTTGAACTATCACTTTTCTATAGAGAGATGTGCTAGCTATTAAGCTATTATCTGTCAGCTTCGAAACCTCCCCTATATACTCAGTTCTGTGATGCTGGGGCTGAGACTATGCAAACCACATTTCTGCTTTGCCAGCTAGTTCTGTTAGACTCTGCCAATAGGGGGCACTAGAGGGAGAGTAGAAGGCAGGAGGAACAAGAAGGAACTTACTCCTCCAGGCCTGCTTGCTCTTTCTGTCGGCATTCCCCAGCAATGGCCACTCCCCAGCAATGGCCACTCGCCACTTGAAGCTGTCCCTTCTCTGTACTTTCAAGGCATATGGTCTAATAGATTACCATTTTTGTTTAACCCCATTTGAAACTTCATCTTCCCCTATTTTTTCTTGTAACCCAAAGCATCCTAAAAGATATAGGGGTATTATTAATTTAAAGGGACATTGATAGGTTTTCCCACTTAAATATTATATAGAAAAAGCACCCTCTAAATTCTTCATTAAAACAACTAAGCACAATACCAAGTAATAAATCATACATATTAAGAGCACTGTTTGGGGAAGATTTTTCTCAAGTACAAAGCAGTACTTGTTTCATAACTTCTTGGCAAACACATTTCTTAAGTTTTCCAATTAGGGTTTTAATGATGGGAGCCTTGGGTTCTTTTCTGTCATTGTATTATGTATTATTTATTATTTATTATGTATGTATTTATTATGTATTGTGCTCCAACACATGTCAGTATAAACCTGATTTGAAGGAAACTGCTTTAGCAGTGGTTTCTTAGATGAAAACCCTCTGTCAGAGAACCTTCTATTCAGCCAGAAGTTACCCACTTCTCAGCAAGGGACCATGTGGAAGTGATGGGGGGCAGATGTCTTCCCTCCAGTGTCCGGCTCAAAGATTTTCTCACATGTTAGAAAGGGTCAGAAAGGAATTAGGCATATAGTTTGTCTCAACATTAAGTGGGTAAATTCTTGTGACTTAATTTTCCCAAACATTCTCTGCAAGTTCACCTTTTTGGGGGGAAAGGCACAGGGTACTTAAAAGCTCAGACAAATTAGAACGCTCCTTTGCCTGCTGGTAATTTATTTCTTGCTTACATCACATCCAGTAGGGGTTGGCAGGAGGGGTTCTTGTCACTGAGTGACTCTACCATCCCTGGGGTATTGGAATCCTTGATGGAAGATTTGCATATCATCAGCAGATGATGAGAGAGAGAAAGAAAGAGGAAGGGAGGAAGGGAGGAAGGGAGGAAGGAAGAAACTTACAATGAAATGTTATGAACCAGGCCTGAAAGTGATATTTGTCACTTCTACCCATAGCTCATTGGCCAGAATTCAGTCACAAGCCCATGTTTATCTGCAAGGAAATCTGAAAAATATGCTCTAACTGTACGTTCAGGAGAAAAAGGAAACGGAGAGTTTGGGGAACACAACATTTTCTCTGCCACAGATACACTGTTAAGTTTGGATTGAAACATTAATATAATTATTTCCTTAATAATTGGCAAGTTCCATGCTATGGACAAAGGATTAACAAACCCTTCTTCCCTTCAGCATGAGAATTTGACCTTTAGTTAACTTTCTAGCTCTGTTTCCCTGGAAACCCGATAAGAGAAGAATGTCAAATTGTATAGGCGGGCAAGATTGCTTGTGATAAAAAATGACCCCTGCTTGGTAAAAATACAGGAGACGAGGAGAATTATAAATACTTGATAGAAAGCCAGAGGTTTGGACTTCTCTGAGTACGATGACTCCTGTATAACATGCATGTGCCTTGGAAGAACCCTGGAAGCTATGCCTATGGCGTTGTTACAGAGAAATCGGCTTCAACAGATAGGAGGTTTTTTAGTCGGGGACTCCTGATATGTCGTCTAAATAGACTTACACCTGAGTTGTCACCTTAGTGGGCAAACGGAATACTTCCTGAATGGTGACAAGGACTACTCCAGGGAAGAGAAACGCCTGATGTGCTACTTATGGCGAGCCACGTTCCTGTCATGAGCGGACTGGTGCCCATTGTGGACTCTGGCCACAGAGATGGCAAACCTATTGGGCAGAGACAGTGCAGCGCCTAGGGCCCAAAATACTTTTAGGGGCCCATGAAGGTGTTTTAATTTCTTTTAAAATCAGAAGGAAAAATGAACCTTTACGTCAAAGATAACGTTTTGATATATATTACTATATTTGTCTTTACACCAATGCAATTTTTACAATATATAATATTGAATGTTTTTTATTTTTCTAGAGGAAGGGCCCCCGAAAGCGAAAGTGCCTAGGGCCCAGGAAAGTCATAAAGTGGCCCTGTATGACAGTCTCGTGAGGCTGGCCTAAGATTTGCTGGCACTCATGAGACCTCCTAATAGGGGTTACACACAATATACTGGGGTGTTTAAAAAATTGGTCTTATACTAGAAACTCAATTCTTTAAATGGCCAGTACTGCTTCTGGAACAAACTGGGGTTTTAAAATACCACATTTAAACAAAAAATGAAAAAGGAAATGTGTTTTTCTATGTCTCTGGTTACTCTTTTGTGATGGCAATACTGTGTGGCTGGGGCTAGCAGACTTTTATTGATCTGAATTCTAGCTCTGGAGGAAAGATTTTAAGTATAGCAGCAGCTCCTGCCATTATTCATAAGTCAGGGACAGGTTTGAGAAACTAGTTAAGCTCTAACACCTTCCTGAATTTGGTGTACCTGAATAAGGCCTTGGATCGGCCAAAACGCATCCTTTCCAATAGGGGTTGCTACCTTGTTTTCACTGGCTGGTTGGGAAGCACCTATGGACTCTCTCAGTTCTGCTACTGAAGGCATTTCTCCTTTTCCTGCAAAGCTGACTCTAAGCAATCAACTTCTCAGGAAAAGTAGGCTTGTACAGAGGGAAGTTGTTTTGCTTCAATCTAAGACGGCACAGAAAAACATCTGTTCTGAACTGTTCATGGCTTTGAGTGTTCTGTGGCTTATTTATTTTTACTCTTTTTCGTGAAACTATGAGTTTTTCTCCTTTCATCTTCTTAAAGGGAACAGTTTGCTCTGAAGATTAAAAAGTGGTTTGTTTGTCTTTCTGTTCATCCATCCATCTATCCTTCAATCCAGAATCAGATTATTTTTGAAAACTTTGAGTATAGTCCCTTCAATGTTAATACGAGGAAACCAAAGTCCAGAAGTATTAACTAATTTGCCTGTTAGAAGTAAGCCAAGTTGCCTGGCCCTAGCCCCATCTTATCCCATGCTACTTTTTTCAGAAAGGGCCCTAGCAAGTCTGGGGTCAGGAAGATAGAATCAGCAGGAGGACCAGAGCTTGGGACTTGGGAATGAACAGCTGGTGGCCAGGGCTGGGGAGTGTTGACAAAGAGACTGGGCCTAAAGAACTGTTCAGAGGGCTACATTTCATCAGACACAAGATGAATCAAGCCTCCTTGGGCACTTCTGGTTCTAAATGCTCTTATTCAACATGCCAGGAGCACAAAAGACAGTCTGCATCTGTGGAAAGTTTTCTCCAGCATAGCACAGCTCTTTGAGACTTTTGCCAAACCAAGTCATGCAAGAACCATACAATATTTTGTCTGAAAGGCCTCAAAACTCCTTGCCCTGAGACATCCGCCTAATATCCTCCTGATGCTGCAGCACATCAAACGCTGTGGCATTTATGAGGGAGATTAGCCTTCCATTTAACTAGAACATTGGCAGTAAGAAACAAAAGGGTAAGAAGGCTTGCTGCATAGGCAAAACTGAGGGCTTATGTTTCCAGTGAACAGAGTCCGCCAACAAATACAACCTTTTCAAACAGTTGTCAGCAACGAACCTCTTAGCACATACAGCAAGGCAGAGGACATTAGGCTTTAAAATGATGCCCTTTCAACATAGCCATCTCCTAACAAAAGAAAAGATGAAATGCTACAAAAGAGTACAAAGAGAAGGCCTATTTCATCCTTGGCATTTCTTCTACTAATAGTGCAAATACTTATACAATGCTTTCTATGTGTTGGGTACTGTTCTAAGAGTTTTATAAATATTAACTCACCTAATCATTAGGATATCTTTATGAGGGAGCTACTATTATTAGTCCTTTCTTACAGAGAAAGAAACAGGCACAGAGATGTCAAGTAACTTGCCCAGAGTCACAGCTAGTAGTGGGCAGAGCTGGGCTATGAACCAGATGTTCTAGCTTTAAAACCTCTTCTGTTAACCTCTTTGTTAACCTCTCTCCTTAATGCATCCCAGAGTTTAGGTTCTATTGACGCATCCTCCCTCCCTTTCCATCCTGCCCTCCTCCACCCCACAGCCATCTATTACCCACAGGTGGTGTAATAGTTTGAGGCTTTTATGGACCCCAGAAAACCATGTCCTTACAGCTAATCCATTCCTGTGGCTGTGAACCGATTGTAGGTGGAACTTTTTGGTTAGATCACTCCAGTAAGTGTGACCCAGGGTAGGTATTAATCCTTTAACTACAGTCCTTTATAAACGGGATGAATATGGATAACGAGACAGAGAAAGCCACAGGAGCAGAGGGAAAAAGTCACAGGAGCAGACAGAGAGAGCCATGAGAGGAAGGAGCTGAAATCAACGGAACCCGGGAGAGAGGAAGCCAGAAGCTGAAGCAACGAAACCCAGAAGAGAAGGGAGAGACCAGCAGATGCCTCCATGTGCGGCCTTTGGGTAGAAAGCATCTCCTGCTGATGGCTTGATTGCACATTTTTCTCAGCCTTGAAACTGTCAGCTTACAACCTAATAAATCCCCCTTGTAAAAGCCAACCCATTTCTGGTGTATTGCTTTCAGCAGCTTTTCCCAAACTAAAAAAGGGGTAAGCACTGAGCAGAGAAAAACTGTCTGCAGCTTTGGTGGTGTGTCTTTCAACTCAGAAGCTTCAGTGGTAGCCTCTTGGTGCCCTCCCCCAACTCCCACTCTCCTGACCCTGCAGAGGTCCCTGCTTCCCTGGAGGCCAGGTCTGTGGTGATGTTCCGGGGGTCAATCCTGGAGGCCCAGTCTTGACCCTACTCCTCGAGCTCTTCCAGCGATTTTATATGTACTTAATTCCTTGTATTAAATCATGCTCTCCTTAAAATGACTACAGTAGTACCTACTCTCTCTGTCTGAACCATCACTGACACATTTGCCTAAAAGGGTAATGGATGAAGGTCAGGCCAGCAGGGGAACCAGGAATGTCTCTGAGCGTCAGGAGAGGGGTGCACTGGGAAGGAGGCTGAGGTGGGCAGGGGGCTCTGAGGAGGCTGGGGGCAGAGATCCATGGCAGAGAGCATGGACGCACAGCACAGCTCAGGCCTGGAACAGGAACCCATGGCCAGATGGGTCTAGTGCTTTCCCGGGTGTCGGGATGCCCAGGACATCTCAACCTAGCTTCTTTGTAAAAACGGCATGGAGCTAAAGAGAAAGCATAGATTTCTCCTGGACATGGGGCTGAGGATGAATCTGGGAGAGGGGATGGATAGAAAATTGCTTAGCTAAGGCCCATCTTCAAAACCAGACATCCAGGCTCCAACACTGGACACTTGTACTTTTCTATTTACACACACTTTTGTTTCCCAACAAATGCTGCTTTCTGTATTAAGATATATGCAATTTAAGGTGCATCCAACAAATATTTATTAAGCATACCACTTGAGGCACTAGGGATACAACAGTGAACAAAGCAGATACAGATCCCTGCCCTCACAGGACTTACATTTATGACTTAAAGTTTCTTTAAATTTGGAGAATATTGATAAAGAAGTAAAATTTACCCATAATCCCACCAAAACCTCATTTTTTCTCTATATGTCGATATAAAACAAGAAGCCAGAGTTCCTCCATGTCCATCCAAACCCTCTCCCACCCTGTATTAGTCAGCCAAACGGCTGCCAATACAAAGTACCAGAAATCTGTTGGCTTTTTGTTTTTAAAGATTTATTTTATTTATCCCTTCCCCCACCCATTGCTCTCAGTGTCCATTTGCTGTGTTCTCTCTGTGTCTGCTCGTCTTCTCTTTAGGAGGCACCAGGAATCAATCCCAGGACCTCCCATGTGGTAGGCAGAAGTCTAATTGCTTGAGCCACATCTGCTTCCTTCTGTTGGCTTTTATAAAGGGTATTTATTTGGGGTAAAACTTAGTTACAAGGCCGTAAAAAGTCCAACTCAAG
Organism: Chaetophractus vellerosus; assembly: GCA_004027955.1. Classification (NCBI taxonomy): domain Eukaryota; kingdom Metazoa; phylum Chordata; class Mammalia; order Cingulata; family Chlamyphoridae; genus Chaetophractus; species Chaetophractus vellerosus. The sequence goes on along the minus strand of PVKH010024974.1, from coordinate 895 downwards.
GTTGCTTTCTCACCAAAGCCAAATACCACGTGTTGAAGCAAAATGTTGCCAATCTCTGGTTGGTCTTTGCCTTCCCCTCTGGGCTTTCTCTTCCTCTTGAGGCTCCGTGGACCCAGCTTCTTGAAGTTTTGTTCTTAAATGAAGTCCTCTCTCTCCTGGTATAGGGCTTGTGCCTCAGGGCTTCCTATATCAGTCTCGGCTCTCTTCCCAAGGTCAGCTGCAAATTATCAGGCAAAATGGTTCATCTCTCCCCAGGGCTTTAGCTGTTTGAGTCTTCTTCTGTCACATGGCAGGATCAAAAACAACAGAGCTCTCTCTTCCTGTGTGTCTTCTTGAGTGAGTGTCCATTTATATCAGACCCACCTAGGGGCCAGGGACTCAACCTGAGTCATGCCTTACTGATGGTCAAATCAGAAAAGCCCTTAAAGAAATCTTAACAGGTTATCTAATCAAAGACACCTCGGCTGAATTTAATGCAATCAAAGGGTAAAACACTCAGAGGAATAGATTAGTTTACAAACATAATCTTTCTCTTTTTTGGGATTCATAAATAATCTCAAACAGCCACACACACTCTCCACAAGATAACCAAAAGAAAAATTTCCCTAAATTTTAAAGATTTATCAATTATATAGACACATACACCTTTTAGTTTATTTTAACAAATATGGGATGCTTTATAGGATGATCTACAACATGTTTTTTCCCACCTAATAGAACATGTATCTCTGTTTTAGTGTGAGTTTACCAAGAGGTAAACCTTAGATAAGGATTCAAATATGGTCATTATGCCTTGATATATCCCATTCATTTTTAAAAATGAGATTAAATTAAAATTTTTATGAGAGAAGTTGTGGGTTTATAGAACAATCATGCATAAAATACAGGATTCCCA
>PVKH010024973.1:0-13532 GCA_004027955.1 Chaetophractus vellerosus | reverse complement strand
TTCTGATGAAACCAAAAGTTTGAAAATCCCTGCTTTGAGGGCCCCATTCCAGTCCTCTTCTAGCCATGTCCCTCCCCATAGAATGAGGAGTCTAGGGACTGAGGGGAGTGGGGTACGTCTCCTTAGAGCTCATGCCTTCCTCCAGCAGACACCACTCTGAGTACCTGTGACCCCAGAAATCCCACCATGTGGTATTAAGCCTGCTAACAGTGTCTGACTCCTCTGGATCTGTCCTGGAGGTCGGCCTGGCCACAGGTATGTGCCTGCTGAGGTCTGAGAGCTAGCCAAGAAGGGTCTAAGTGCTGGGGTAGTGCGGGTGGTGGTTGGACATGTGGGGCTGTCCACACAGGTGCACATACATCCCCCACACGGTGCTGCAGGAACGGGGTGTGGGAAGCCAAGGGAGCTGGGGATGGAGAGTGACAGGAGCTCGGCTGTGACCAGGAAGGAGCCAGGAATCAGATCTCCCAGTGCTGGTCCCTATCGACGCAGAACTCAGGGGAAATGAGAATTCCACATTTGAACCTGGCTTTCCAGGGTGTTAGGAAAGTATATGTTTCAATGTAGGAAGGATAAAATTAGTTTAACAGTTCGTTAGCTCGATTTGTAACTTTTAAATATTTAGACCCATGATATGAACACACAGTACACCCAACAAATAATGATAAAATGAACTATAAAAACAGCAAACTTACCTAGCCCTCACTGTGTGACAGGCAGTATTCTCTATCAATTCATTCAATCCTCAGAACAACTCTCTGAGACACATATCACCATTATCCTTATTTTAAAGTTACAGCAAGTACGTGCAGAGAGATGAAGGAACTTGCCCCTAATTCTACGCAAGTAGCAAGATCAAGATTCAAAACTAGGGGCCGGCTCGATAGCCCAGTGGATAGGGTGCCGGCATACCACATGGGAGGCCCTGGGTTCGTTTCCCGGGGACCTCTCCTAGCGGGCAGACCGCCTTGAGAATGGCAAGCCGCCATGGGCGGGCCGGAGCCGCCGTGGGCAGGGCAAGAGCCGCCACGGGCAGGGCAGGTTGTCCGCGGATGGAGCGCAGCCAGCCACCCGCGAACTGAAGCAAGCGCCGGCCGTGAACGGACGCAGAGACCGCCCACAAGCGGGGAAAGCCGTGCCTGCGCAGTGACCACTCTCGGCGCGTCGCCGCAGCGGGGGGAAGGGGAGATATGTAATAAAATAAATAAATCTTTAAAAAAAAAAAAAGATTCAAATCTAAATAGATTGGCTCTTCCAGGCTCTAAATCAGTGAATTTATGGAAGAGGAGCCAAGATTTAGGACAAGCCATATTCGAAGGAGTGCTGAGTTTAAAAAAAAAAAACCAGAAAGCCAAATTTATCAAGGAAAGGGCTAAGAGGCAGCTCAAGGCCACCACATAAAACAGTATTGAAGCCTGATGGTTGTTTTCATTGATATCAAGACACGGGGTAATTTAGGTCAGCTCAGTTTAGAAATGCAGAATCAGGGCAAACCATTTAAATATTTCATGTTGCCTGAGGCCTGCATCGATGCGTTTAAATGAGGTCCTAGGACCCTCTGATGCTGAGAAGTGTCGCCCTTAATTTCACATGCATATTTTAGGACCGGTGGCTATTTGCCAACAAAATGACCTCCAATAAAGTCAGTGAAAATTCATCACCGAGGCTTCAGTAGAAACTAGCCTAAGACAGGCAGTAGGAAATTGCACAGCATCTCAGACAGCAGACACGGCTCACCCCTGGTAACTCAAGCCATGGCCACTGCTGACTTTCAGAAGGTACAGATGTCCCCTAGAGACTCAGTCTTCGTAGCGATGGAGTAGGACACTTCAGAGTCAGACTCCTTGCATCAGAATCCTGATTCAACCTACCAGGTGGCCGTGGGCACGTGGCTTAATGATTCTGAGCTTCAAGTAGCTCATTTTATTACATATGGATAACAAAACCCACATCTTGAGGTTGTGATGAGGATGAAGTTGGAAAATCCATGCATTTAACAAATATTTAATGAGTGTCAACTATGTTCCAAGTACTCTTTTATGCTCTGACCAGTGGTTCACAAAGCAGGTATGTCACATTTCCACAGGGTCTGGCACCAGTGAAAACCCATTGATTATGAAACCAAGGCCACCTAAGAACAGGCTCTCTCCTCTAGACACACAGCCGTCCCTTCTCTGACTACCCCACCCCACATAGGGGCTACGTCTGACAGCAGCAGAGAACAGAGGGCTGTGGAGCACTGGTATCCACCTGTGTGAGCACGTGAAGGTGCCCCCAGAGCAACCAGAGGCAGCGCAACCTCCAAGAAGAGCCAGAATCACAATTAAGAGAGCCAAAGCTGAGTCACACCAAGGTCCTGCATCTGGCCCAGAGGACAGGATGAGACTGGAAATGGGAGCAACTAGGCCGGTAACTGGTAGAGGCAAACGCAAAGCTAGCAACACACTTTTTGGATTATGCTTGAAAATGATGGCGGATTAAAGGAAAACCCAGTAGAAAAATTTATTTTAAACACCTTGCTATCAGGGGCCTTGTCTTATTTACTTTCTGTAAAGCCACCAGCTAGTAAGAACATCATTTTTGAAGTAAAAAATAATAAAATAATCCAACCAGCAACTGCCTTTCATCGAACATTTAGAAAGTGCTAAGCCCTGTGAGAAATGCTTTACAAAGCTCATTTGATCTTCATCACACCAAGGAGTGAGAATTATTTTCACTATTTTAAAAGTAAAGGGAGCAGATGTGGCTTGAGCAGGTGAGCGCCCACTTCCCACATGGGAGACCCCACTTTCAATTCCCAGTGCCTCCTAAGGAAGACAAACAAACAACAAACAGACAACGAACAAAAAAACAACAAGCAAACAATAAGCAGACAACAATCAGGAAGTGACTGTGGCTCAAGCAGTTGAGCACCGGCCTCCCACATGGGAGGTCCCGGGTTCAGTTCCCAGTGCCTCCTAAAGGAAAAAAAAAATGAAAAAAGAAAAAAAAAACAAACAAAAACAATGAGCAAACAGACAAGGGACTCATGGTGGGGGCGGGGGGAAGAGTGGAAGGGAAGTAAAGTAAAGCTCACACATTTTAAGTAACACACACAAAGTCACCTAGCTAATTAGTAGTGAATGTGAGATTCAGACTCAGGCAGATGTGCCTCCAAGGCCCGTAGTCCTACTCAGTGCTGCCTCTCTCAGGAGTGTGGGTGAGCCAGTGGTGGTTAATAGGGTGGTATATGGGAAAAAATGCAAATAATGCAAACTATTCACTATAGGTAACGATAATATTGTAATATTCTTTCATCGGTTGTAACAAAGATACTATACCAATGCTAAGTGTCTATAACAGGGGAGTATAAGGGATATGGGATTTTTCTTTTTGGAGCAATGAAAATGTTCTAAAATTTATCATGGTGATCAATGCACAACTCTGTGATTACGCTGAGAGCCAATAATTGTACACTTTGGATGGATTGTATGGTGTGTGAATAAAACTTTAAAAAAACAAAACAAAACGACTTAACCTCTTTGGACCTTACTTTATTAATGTGTAAAATGGATATAAATTGGCTCTACCTCATGGAGTCCTTCCAGGTTCAATGAGCTAATTCATATATAGCACTAGCAATAATAAGTATTATGAATTATACCTGTTACTATCATTAGATATAACATCCTGGCTTCCAAGTGTTTGCTGTTTAAATGAATATATATGCCTTTTGTCATAAAATTTTATGCTATCTTTATTCAGATTATAAAAAAAACAATAAAAAGGAATTACTATCTGATTAAGATGGTGGAAACACTCATGTTTTTTTCCTTAATGTGAAATAAATTAAATTTAGTCGTGTAAGAAATCACTGCTCAAACCTACCAACATATTTAAAGGAGTCAACTTTATACCTCTAATTATAAACAAGCTTCCTGATAAATATCAATGCTACCGCTAACTTGTCTAGTGCCTTATACTTTTTGAAGGCCATTCACAGGCATCATCTTATTTGACCTGCCCTCCACTCTGTGAGTAGGTCAAGCAAGAACCCGAGCCTTCCAAAGGTGACGAAGCTTGCTGCAGATAGCATGTCAAAGGAGGAGATGATCTGAGATGAACCCCAGATCTCCCAGTTCCTCAACTACTCTTCAAACCAGACTGCAGCTCTGAAATTGAAAAGGACATTACTGTCCTAGTTGCAAATAGCACAGTTACACATTTTTAAATGTGCTAAGGATACCCTTGCCCCCCACCTTGTGGCTTGTAATTATGAGGGATGTAGCTGTCCAGAACGCCCATGGCAAGACAAAAAAAAAGAGTGGAAAAGAAAGCAGGAGACCCAATGATTCTGGGCCCAATAGTGTGTGGTACAGCCAAGGAGTTTCCTTTTCTGTGAAAGAAAAAATAATCCCTGCCTTTTAAAATAATAGGTACAATACCTACCAGTTTCCATTTATTTTACACATCATTTAACAGTTGTAAACATACAGGCATTCAGCTTGTTAGACTAAAATTAAGCTTTACACTGATGAAAACTCAATGTACTCAGTGGGATGAAAATGATAAAATTATTGGAAAGCAGATAATTAATAAGAGTTCACTCCACATTTGGAGAAAAGCCCTACTTATATTCAGAATAACAATAATTTGCTAAAAGATGTGATAATTGGTCATTTTCAGTTATTATAATCATATTCTAAATGTGTTAGTGGTTATTCATTATGAACACAATGAGCAAAACAGAGAAAAGTCCAGTTGAAAACTTATTCATTTTAAGAATTCAAATTAGTCAAAATAATCTCTTCAGACTCTTATCACAAATAATAAAAAATAAATTTTCACAATCCTAAAACCATTTTGTCATATTCTCTTCTAGTCCCATCCTTAAGTATACATAATTTTATGGTGCTATGAAACTATAGCTTTTGCCTTTTTAACTTATCACTAGATTTGCTTTTGTATATTTTACTCTCTCTGTATAGAGCATCCTTCCATCCTTTGTTCATCTGTCATGGCCCTCTTGCTCCTTCAAGAAAATGTAACTGTCTTTGTGAATTCCCTAATTCACACTTTAAGAGTTATTCCGTCCTCCTTTTGGACTTCCATGATTTTGCCTGTAGCGCCAAAATTACTTAGTTATCTAGCAGCCAAAAGGACTGCATTTTCCAGGCTAATCTGTGTCTTGGCCAGCCATACTGCTGAATCATCTGCTCACCAGATTCCATTGGAAGAGTTTTCCCATTCCATTTTCCTCTATTGTTGGATTTGAAGACTCAATTTCCTTTCAAATTCTGCCTTTTCATCACCATTATTTTTAACATGTGGTTCGTGTTTTTTGTTTGTCATCCTGAACATTTGGTCAAAAACATGTATGGCCAGAAGTTAAAAGAATCAGAGAGGGAAGCGTGTCCATCTCCCTCTCCTCAAACCAGAATTCTGCCATTGAGAGGACCACGGCCACAATGCCTGCTTGGTAATGCTTATTGGATGCATGAATTATGGAAGGGATGAACAAGTTAATACAATATAGGGTATCTAGGCTGACTGGCATTGGAAGAAACATTTATCTAGGAATTTTAAATTAGTGTACACAGGGGGAAATCTAAATTGTATTAAAGAGGGAAGCAAAAATCAAAGTTAAGGAAAAAGAATATGAAAACCATGTTCATATAAGAGGAAAAGATAGTAACGAGAAGCTGAATCACAGAATGGAAGAAATGCAAGCAATTCACCACCAAAGCACAAAGCTGGGAGGGGGATATCAAAGAAGCAGTACTGAAACTTTCAAATGTATGTGTAAGGCTACACAAAAAGAACAAAATTCTTCTCCTATTCTGGCTTCAACTGATTCCTAGAGATAGATTTTTCTAGTTACCTAAATCCTGGATACCAAATCTTTTTAAACATTAGGATCAGATGTGATCATAACAATGAAGATTAGAGAATTGTTAGCAGGTCAGTCTTACACATACTAAGATCCATGTCCATTAGCTCAGATAATGGAGAGCTTGCTGAACATGTGAACTGGTACACACTTCCTCCCCGAAAATGATTCATACCAGAAAGATTACTGATAGAGTGAGCACCCATTCATTCCAGCTTGCCCAGGACAGTTCTGGCTTTTGCCTGTTGCCTCAATGTTCATCCCATGTGGGTCATCCATTTCTTTAGGAAGTATCATTAGTAATGATTATGCTAAAAATAAAGCAAGGGGGAAGCAGATGTGGCTCAAGCGATTGGGCTCCCGTCTACCATACAGGAGGTCCAGGGTGCGATTCCCAGGGACTCCAGGTGAAAAGTCAGCTGTGCTGGCCCACACGGAAAGCTGGCACAGCAAGATGATGCAACAAAAAGAGGCTCAGAAGAAAGACAATAAGATACACAGCAGACCAGGGAGCTGAGGTAGCGCAAGAGACTGAGCGCCTGTCTCCACTTTGAAAGGTCCTAGGATCGGTTCCCGGTGCCACCTAAAGAGAAGAGAAGCAGACACAGAAGAACACACAGAGAGCTGAGACAGTGAGAGCAAAACAACAGGTGGGGGTAGGGTGGATATAAATAAGTAAATCTTTAAAAAAATAAATAAAGCAAAGTTTTGTTTTTATTTTTATTGTAGACCTCCACTTGTAGTTCCGTCTTCTACCATCGTCTCATCTAGTACTGTGCAAGATACATTTGTGAAAAGAGCTCTGACTTTAAACACATGGAAAATCTGAGATGACTAGCCATAACCCATGATTCTTTTCCAGTTCCTTTCCACTCTCAATGTAATTAATGTGTCCCTTGTAAGGACAGCATGCAGGGCAGTCAGATATTAAAACAAAGGGTGCCCTCTAATGCAAAGGGTTAATAATAGGGGGATATAAGGGACTCTTATTTTCTGCATGATTTTTCTGTAAACCTATGACTTCCCTAATTAAAAAAAAAAAAAGTGTGCCCAGACACAAGCAACTAGGGACTGCTAACTCCTTCCAGGCTTTGGTGGTGAGAGCAGTGTTCAATGCTGCTGTCCCTCCACTTGACGCACCAGCCAGTTGTGCTATGGCCAGGGCCAGAGCCTACAAAGCAAATGAAGCCACCATGCCTCCAGTCAGCTCGGTCACTGGGAGACGCCGGAAGTTATACGTTGTAAAATTATGAGTGATAAGATAAAATATGTGCAGGCAATAGAAGCTGAGCGTTCCTATTGCAGAGCATGTAGAGAATAGTTGGCTTTATTTTGTTACAATGGTTTTGCCATTTATTATGTGATTTTCTAAAATGTGCTTACTTTATGATTTTGGTTTTTTCTTTTTCTTCTGCAATAAACATTTGTGGTAGAAATGAGCTGAAATGTACATACTTAATTTAATTCCTGAACTGAACTTCTGTTTCTCAAGAAAGTTGATGATGAATGTATAACTTGCACATAACATTTTTTGATATTTTTCCACAGTAGCAGAGAGGCAAACAGTGATATAACTGACCACAAGAAATCCAGAAACAGAAATCTGTGAGAAGCAGCAGCAACCACCTCAAATTACAAGAGTATACCCAAAGACAATTATTTAACATATGCAGCAGCAGTGGTGCATTCACATATTACTTTGTGAAGCATGACTTTTCATTTAGATCAAATCATTGATTTGTAAACTAATTTCACTATTTTTCAATTTCAAGTTTTCTTGTGCATACACAAAGAGGTAGCTCCATTAGCAGAAAAAAAAACATTTGAATGGTTTAATATCTGTGTTATATCCATGTCATCAATTGCTTTAAATATAAAATCAGTTAAGTCCAGTAATGGTTCGATTTTTTTATTCAATTTTAAGAATAAAGTAAAAATTTTGGAAGTTCATTCTGTTAAAGGGGCAATGTCAGATACTTTTACAAACATTCGATCTTGAAGATAAAATTATTTCTGAGGTGATAATAAAAATACAATTTTTGATGGAGCACACTGTTGTGGTAAAATGCACATTTTTACCATTTTAAGAAACCTATGGGGGAAAAAAATGCCCTTGCAATTAGTTGTGGTGAACAAATAATTCATAATCTCATCCAAGCCACAATATTCTTCCAATGCATGTATATGTCCTATATCTGAGTCAAAGTTCTCAAGAGATACAGAACTGACTTAATATATACAATTAAGAGGTTTATTATATAAATTGGCTTATGTGATTGTAGGAATTGGAAAGTCTGAATTCCTTAGGACAGGCCACAAAATGGAAACTGTGATGAAGGTGAAGTTGTATTCCCCAGGAGAAGCAGGCTGGCTGAAGTAGAGACAGGAAATCCTCTTTCTGACTCCTGAAATATTCAGTTCGGGCTTTAAGAAGTCCAACTGATTGGATAAGGAGACTCCCCTCATTGTTGATGGCAAGCTCCTTTGTTGCTTGTAGATGCACTCAGCCATCAATGTAAATTCATCTATGAAATAACTTCACAGTAACAATCAGACCAGGGCTTGCTTGACCAAACAACTGGACAATAAAACCTAGACAAGTTGACACATGAAACTAACCATCACACCCTATTAGTTACTGAACTGCAAAATGTAATGAAGTTAATGTTAAATAACACCCAAAAATATTTCAGTATCTACTTTTTCTCTTTGCTACCCAACATCAATCAGATTTTAGGAATGCCCGAACCTACAATGTAAAAGAACCTAAGAACCTACAATGTAAATGAACTACAATGTAAATGAACCTAAGAATTCCACAATAATATTGATTTTTTTTTTTACCGGATCCTCTAATTTTTGGTTGCATTATGTTAATCAATTGGAAATCTTTAATCAGGTTATTTATCAAATGGAGCGCCAACACTCTTTAGCTATAGATGCTTCTTGTGAATTTGAGCTATTGGATAAAAAAAAAAATTGCAACAGAAAGACACTGATATTTACCCCTACTAATGCACAGAAGGGGCTCAACAAATTAAATGGCAAAATGGTAAAACATTGTACAAATTATGTAATTGAAATTGGGAATTTTTCCACATTTAGGAAGAGTCTTTTGATAGATCTCTATTATTATATGAAAGGAAATGAAATTTTGCAAGTTTTAAAGAATGGCTATAATTTAATTGAGAGCTTTTGTCTTATAAAATAATTTGTTGAATAAAGTCTGAATGAAAAAGTAAAAAATCTTAATTGTGAATAAATTTGGACTAAAATATTTACACATTTCAAAACCAAAAAAAAATTAGAATTGAGAACATCACCATTTGCAGAATTCACACTTAGTTTACCAATTACTTTAGGAAAAAAATGTTTATTTTCTCAATTTAAAATACTTTTGTTTAAAAAAGTTTGGTCGGCCCAAAACAGACAATTGAAGGTGCCACCGATTTCAAATTTAACAGAAAATGTAGCTTTGATAAACATTGCAGGAAATTTTATTTTAAAATGTTAAAATAATAAGAATATATTGAAAATGTTCTAAAATTGACTGAGGTGATGACAACACAACCCTGTGATTAAATGAGAGTCACTGAGTATATACTTTGGATGCAGTGTACAAGGTATGGGACTGTGAAACCCAGACAGCCATGTGGTAGAAGATGGACTGTGGCTAACAATGCAAATATGAGAGTGTTTTATCATGAACTATAACAATAATACGGTAGTTTATGGAAAAAATACAACAAATGTAAGCTTTGGACCATAGCAGTAATATTTTGATGATGTTCGTTTATATCCACAACAATGCAAGGTTTTGGTGGTGGGGTGATGTATGGGAATTCTGCACGTTATACATTATTATCTTCTCTAATAAAAACAAGTTAAAAAGAAAAAAAGAATATATTGGGAAAAAATCTTTAGAAAAATATCAGTGATACTGTATTAGAAACAAATATAGCTAAGAAACTGATTAAAGTGGGAGAATATGACCCAAGAATAACTATTACGTTATACCTAAGGCCTTTCAATATCCCAACTTTGTAACTCTTCTAAGACTCCAGAAAAGTTATTTCCCTGAAGAAGCGTTCTTGCTATACCTGGGAGGATTTCCTTGAAACAAACACATTTATTTTCAGACTCATGTATAAACTCTGCTCAGATTTTTTAGATAGTTCATGCCACATTACCGTCTTTAGGTCATGCAAAGTACTAATATATTTTACTTTTAAATTTTTTCCTTCATTTCTGATCCCCACTTCTAAACCCCACCTCCTCCAAAATAGATAAATGTGTCATTGGATAGGTATGTTTCCTTGAAAAAAAGCATAATACTATTTTATGCTCTGTGTATCTCATTTGTTTGCTTACTTTTCCTACTCAAGACTCCTTTTAAATATATTTATGTCGCTATATGTACATCTAGTTCACAAACTGCTCTTGCAAAATAATCTATAGTTTGTATTCATCATATTTTACCAATCCATTCCCTCCATAATGGACACGTGGGCTGCCTCCAACTCCCTGTACCACCAGAATTGTAATTAACTTCTTCAAACACATCCCCCCAGGGTTCTGTGTGAGGTCCTCTGGAGTGGGATTGCTGGGTCATAGACTATAAATCTGCTTAAGTGCACTTTTTGCTGCCATGTTGCACTATACAATTACTATACCATTTTAGCCTCTCACCAGCTGTGGAAGGTGTCCTGCAACTTCCCCACTTTTTCATAGCATTTGAAATTACTCACCTTTTTTATTTTTATCAATCTTATGGAGGTAAAGTGGCATTTTATTTTGAATTTTTGATTTTCATTTTTTTGTTTATTAATGTAGTTGAGAATCTGTATTCTTGTTATCTCTCTAGATTTCTCCCACAGTAACGTGCTTGAGCTGGTGGGTTCCCCAGCTTTTTCTTGTTGATCAGCAGGCATTTCATGTATTTCCTAGATTTAATTCAGTGTTAATTTCAGAGCATGCAAATTATCGTCTCTTACATCCATGTGTTAACAGGGTTTATGGTGCCTTATGTTCAGCAAAAATCCTTACTATTGATGTAGTCAAATCAAATTTTCACTTTATGGTTTAAGCTTTGAAGGTCTTTCCATTATCATGGGGAAAAACTTCCCACATTTTCTTCCCATAATTTTATAGTTTCTTTCACATTTGGGTTTTAATCCCTGTGAAGCCAATTGGTACACAGAGTGTGAGTATGGAGCCAGCTTTATTTTCCTGTACAACAAGAGCCCATTTCAGCAACACAACCTGCTCCTGATTTATGATGCCACATTTAGCATACCCAAAGTTTCCATGCATATGTGTGTCTATTGTTATAATTTTTCCATTGATATATTTGTCTATTTCTTCACTAGTACCACATCGTTTTTACCAGGATAACTTTTAGTATGCCTTCATATCTGGTATAGCAAGTCCCCATGGTATGCTCTTCTCTTTCACAATGGACCTCGCTGTTTGTGAACTTTTATTCTCTCATAAAAGTTTAGAATGTTTGATGAGTTACTCGAAAATTGCCCCCGGAATTGCAATGAGTTTATAAATTAATTTTAGGAGAGAACGTCTTCACAAGTTGAGGTCATTCCATCATAAATCTAGTATAAATTTCTATTTATTCATGCCTTATTTATTCACTCCTTAATTTTTCCATTCTTATTTTATTTTTCCATCTCTTATTTAGTTATCCAGGACTGTTAATACTAAGTTAAACTATCATGGTGATAGCAGACATCTTTGTCTCATTTTTTCAAAAGATTTATTTATTTCTCTCCACCCCCTTGTTGTTTTTCACTTGCTGTGTCTGTTCGTCTTCCTTGTTTCTTTAGGAAGCACTGGGAGCTGAACCTGGGACCTCTGATGTGGTAGGGAGATGCCTAATCACTTAAGCCACCTCCGCTCCCTGCTTTGTTCTGCCTCTCATTATGTTTTTTCTTCTTTTGTCTCTTGTTGTGTCAACTTGCCATGCCTGCCCATCTCACCAGCTCACTGTCTTCTTTAGGAGGCACCGGGATCTGAACCAGCGACCTCACATGTGGTAGACAGGACCCCAGTCACCTGAGCCACATCTGCTTCCCTTATCTCATTCTTGATTTGACATTAAAAGGAAAATATAATAAGTTTTCCCATTAAGTAAGATGTTTGTACATTGACTTTATCAAGTTAAGGAAATTGCTTCCTGGTCACAGTTTCTAAAAAAATAAGTGTTTAATTTTGTCAAATGAATTTTGTTTTGCATCTCTTGAGATAATCATACCGTTTTTTACCTTCAGTTCATTGATGTAATGAATTAAATTTACAGTTTTCTTCTAAGGTTAAAACATTCTTACATTCACTTAAATACAATGTTTTTAAATACGATGTTTAATTTGGTTATCTAATATTTTATTTTGGACTTAGATAATTTATAATATAGTGTTTCTTTGTGTACTTAAGGCAAAAAGTAAATACAAAATTCACAATAGGCATGTATGATTTAGAGGTTGACCAGTCAGCAGTCAGAAAGAAACACAAGAACACAGCTAGTTTCCTTTCTTCCTTGCATCACTGCTCTGCTTCCTACCCTGGACCCAGGGAAGCTTCCTTTTAAATATTTAAGTACAGAGTGTTATAAAGAGAATCATATTAGCACCTGCTAGGGGAGAAAAAATCATCTTAAGAATAAGTTAAAATAGAATCACAAACCACAAACACATTTGAGCTAATGCTATGTTGCTTGCAGGCAAACCTGTCAGAAACCTGGAATTCGGACTGCCTTCACCGACAACCATCTACTAGCTGCAGAACTGTCAGGATTGGGAAGGGCGGTCAGTATACAAAAGAATTGGAAGAGGGGTCTGTTGGAATCCCTTTGAGCCCTGCATAGACCACCACACCTTCCTCTACAAGAGGCTTGGGTTGTTTCTGCTGCAGTCTGCCTTTGCACTGGAAAATAAAACTAAACAAATGTACCTTGAGTGGCTGTGGTAGGCAGGACGATGTTTATACCATAAAAAAAGGCACCTAGTGAGGACCTCCAATAATGGACTGCTATTAAAACTACGAGTAGTGTCTGTGCAGAAAACAGGGATCCAGAGGCTCGGCCCTGAACTCTTACTCTCTGAGCAAGCTTTCTGTAATATACCGAGATGAACATCAGTGGGGAAGGACAACTCCAGGCAAGAATTAATTAATGGTTTAATCAATCCACCCACATTTGTTGAGCCCCTGCCAAGTGCTGATCCCTGAGTCTACAATGATGAGGACACACAGTTTCTAAGCCCCTGCTCCCAAGAAATGTACACCAGAGTGAGGGGCCCACAGTGAACAGATGACAAAGCTGATGAGAATGCAGTGCGATGATGCTGAGAAAACCCAGGGTGCTACTGAGGCAGAAGAAGTTGGCAGCCTAGGCAAGAAGGAGGGCCAGGAAGCTTCCCATAGAAACAGACCCTGTATCCTAAAGAAGAAAAAGTTAGCGAGGTGAAGACTCTGTGTGTGTGTGCACGCGTGTGCATGCAGGTTTGTTGGTGCAGAAGGAGTGGTGGGGAGACCCAGGGCTCCAGATGGAAGGACTAACATGTGTAAAGCCCCAAGGGCGAGATTAGATGTGTTTAGGCAACTGCCGCCATTACATACGATTAAGATATAAAATATTTTATGAGACTAAAGAATT
>PVKH010024972.1:0-13512 GCA_004027955.1 Chaetophractus vellerosus | reverse complement strand
AAAAAAAAACACAACTGCCATTAAATACTGTTACCTTATTTCTAAACCTACTAAAATGTTGCAACTTAGATATGTGGTGGAGTTGAGGTGTAAAATATTATTTTAAAATAACATTTTATTTAGAAACAATACAAACGTTAGTGTAGGTAAAATGTCATTTACTGCCCTGGAATGTGTTTTCTTAAGGCATTTTCTGTCATCCTTGAAGAATGATAAATTTGCATTTGTCCTTATATTGGGCTGACAAGCTATTTCGGTTGACTCATTAAAATAGGTCTCCAGAAAGTGAATCAATGTTCATCCAAACAATGTTTTAATGTATATCGTGGGACAGCTGTCCTGTATTATGCAGTGGTGTGGGGGAGGTAAATGACAAATATAATAGGCCTAAACCCTGCCCTGGAGGACATGACAATTCAATGTTCTGTCACTTTTCATTACAGATGTTGGACAGAATCATTATACCAGTGATGAGGGTAGGCTGGAGGAAAACACTTGATATACCCCACTCCCCTCAAGCCCCTCCGAGATAATTACATAATACTGATGTAAAATTCAGTGTGAAAACTGAGAAGCATGGTTTTGTTCTATCAGTTCGGGGACAAGGTTGAATTTGCTTTTCATTAAGGATAGACAATAAAGAGAAAGATTTGGAGAGACCACCGTCACCATCCACTGACCAAAGTGTTGGTCACACCACATTCCCCACTCTTCTTTCAAGCTAAGGCTATGGGCCAAACATGGTGATGGACGCCTTAATGAGGACTGACCTGAAGATCCTGGGCTAAAATTGTTTAGTAGTGGTGATGATAAGATGTGGGCTAGTTACGAGTTTCATTATCATATTTTCCTGTCTGTAAGATGCATTGCTGCTTCACACTCACAACCAAGATATCCAAAAGTAACTGATCTTTTTCCAGTGAACCCACAGTACCCACAGGCCCCAATTTTAAACCTTTCAGGGTTTGAGTTTACTCCTTGTTTAGTTTTGTTTTAGACAGGTATGATGCTACACAATTCTAGAGATATAAGACACCCAACTGTGGAAATGGGGGCCCATATTCCAAAAAATTATTTCTGTTGTAAAATGTGTAAATATTTACATTAGGTAGAAAAAAAACCCTCACACTATAATGGTCTTAAATTCACAGAACCATTAGCGCAAACATTCTTCAATCTCAAATCTTCATGCAAAAGGTCAACAGCATTAGCTAGCACATGGACATGAGCTAGAACATTCAATCTTTTCATAAAAGATTAAGTGACCTCAAATTCATGTAGTGGAAGGACTGGAACCAAGTCATAAAATGCAGGTGACCAGCAGTTTTCTCAACGACTGCCATGACTCAGATGCAGGACAAGGCAGGTTAAGAAGTTAGGTAAGAAGTCTTCCAATGGCCTCAGAATACGTATGAGTTGACTTTGGCCTCAGGTGTACTATTATCTTTTAAATTACAAAGTACTTGAAGGCAAAACTTATCTTTTTGCTTAATTTTATAGAACACTGCTCAATGATTAGTTTTTATTTTGAACACAAAATCATGTATTAGGACTTTAGAGGGACCTTAGAGAGTTAACTGTTATATCATCTTATTTATTAAGACTACCAACACAGTTATATAGTGTCTACACTTTCATATTTAATTAATTGCTATTTAGTAAAGCCAATGTAAAATTGGTGCCAACTCAAGACACTAGGGCTGACTGATTTACCCACCCACCGCTCAACCATCCAGCATTCAACCATCCATCCATTCACTCACTCTTTCATTCATTCAGTCATTTATTGCTTCCTAAACTCATTTGAACATTCATTTGTTCAACCATTCATTCATTCGACAAATATTTATCCAGTGCTACTAAGTTCCAGGCTTGATGCTAGGTGCTGGGTTACAGCCATGACTAAGACATAGGTCTCTCCCTCAAGGAGCTCAAACTAGTAGAAACATATACATAAACAAATACATTATAATACAATGCAATAAATTTAACAATGACATTTTATACAAAGAGCAGAGATAGCAGAGTAGGAATTAATTTTAGCTGCAAAGAATTGAGGAAATTGGGTTCTGAAAGCTGAGAACTGGAGTTGCCCAGTTTTTAAGAGGGGTATGGGCTCCTAAACAAGAAAGCAGGGTGTATGAAGGCTTGAGGGTATAAAATAGCATGCTATTTTGGAACTAAAGGAAGTCTGATACTGCTAGAATAAATCACAATGTCTCCCTTTTGCCAACTTTTCTGAAAGTTGACTCAGTCTCATTCTCCAAGATTTCTAAAATATTCCTGGCAGTAAAATCAGAACTGAAAATTCTTTAACTGCCTTAGAATGTCTTAGCATGAAGACTTTTCCATCAGTTGCTATT
Organism: Chaetophractus vellerosus; assembly: GCA_004027955.1. Taxonomy (NCBI): domain Eukaryota; kingdom Metazoa; phylum Chordata; class Mammalia; order Cingulata; family Chlamyphoridae; genus Chaetophractus; species Chaetophractus vellerosus. Next base: position 11,149 of record PVKH010024972.1, on the reverse strand, counting down.
TTTCTGCTTTCATAGATGTTTTCCTCTCCCCTCTCCTAGATATCATGTGGAAAGAAGACACCATGCTTAGGTTACCACCACCATCCTTCTATTACCAATGGGCAGCAAAGTTGATGTGGGGTTTGTGTTGTACCATATCTATAGTATTCAGCTAACAAGGTAACATTTCTTCGTTCCTGATGAAAAGATGAATAGCGATTTAGGCAAATGAGCAGGGCAGCAGCAGGAAATTTATCTGATACATTTTCTTAGAAGTTGGTGGTGATTTAGGGTTGAGTCCATTTCTTTTCCTTTTAGGCACTCTGACTTATTTTATTTAGTGGGAAGGCATCGTGCATCACAGACTCACAGAATCTTTAGGACCTAGAGGTCATCACATTGAATCCTCAGCCTGATTTATGAATTGTCTGAGCCAGCTTCAAACAGACTCCAGATTAAATTCCCTGATACACGACAAACCACACAAACTAAATATCAGGTGAGGGGGCAATTTTATTAATATACTTATAAATATGAAAGATTTATTCCTAAGGATAGTAACGCTAATAGCATTATCAGCAGCCTTTACCTAATAATTGTTCATACATGATTTTATTCACAATTTTGTGAGCTAGAACTTCTACCACATCCTTTTTAAAGACAGCGAGAGAGAGAACTATTTACATTTTCTGAGGAACTATTTATGTTCTGCAAGGGGACAGATGTTTCTACAACAAACCCTGGGATGCAGGTTTCAGATAAAAGCACAGATGAAGGAGGTCAGAGGAGAGCACTAACATTTTCCAAGTACTCATTTTGTGTTACTGTCTAGGCATTTACCTTCCTCAGACAAATCCTTATTACAGCCTCAAAGGTAGGTGTTACATTCCCACTGTATGCACAGGGAAGCTGATTTAGAGAGGTTAAGTACTTTGCCAAGTTAAGTTTTATTCTCTTTTTGCTGCTTCAACACATCCTTGAGAAAAGAGCAAAAAGGAGGTAGAACAGTGAATGGGTAGGAGCTGGGGCTCTGGAATCAAAAGCTCGAGGCCGGGGGTTCTGTCATGTATGACCTTGGGAGATATCTAAGTCTCTCTAAGCTCCAGTTTCCTCATCTGGGAAACATGGGCTGTTATGAGGATGAGCTGAGGTAGCACATGTGAAATGTTAACTGGAGAGCCTGATATGAAGTAACTGCTCAACGAATGCCAGTACTATTATTTTTAAAGTCGAGACACAGGCGAGTGTGATGTGTACCACAGGCCTACAGAGAGGGAGTAAGAGCTGGAAGTTAAGGTCTCAGCTTGAGTTCCCAGTCTGACACTTACTCCATTGCGTCAAGGTGAGTGCCAGTGAATCTCGATGAAGGTGACATATACCGGGACAAAGCATTTGCTATGGTTTAGACAAAAGTTATTTCACTCTAGCACGATGGCAGAGATAAAAAATAAAACAAATTCCTGGTGCTATCTTCTTCACCAATTTTATTACTGTCTGCTTTCAACTAATTTTTATTTCTTTTTAAAAATAATGCTTTGTGAATGTAATATATTTGAGCAGGTTTCTAACTTTGCTTTTTTAGTGGGATGAGAGGGAGTAAGGAAGAGGATTTTGATGACACAACTTATTTCATATATGATTTTTGTCTTGATGAGTTCCTAATAATAGATTTAACCACAAATGCAATTGTAAGGCAGTTTGTGCTATTGTCAAGCTGATTTTGAGTACATGCTACTTATCTTGGATGCTATTTCAAGCTAAAAGTCTTGTTTTTCCCCTCTCAGTTCAATAACACAATAACATTGGCATCTACCATTCATTTAAGGCTCATTAAGGCACCAGGTACATCCTATGTGCTTTATCTATAGCATTTTACTCAATTTTCACAATCAGCCATGAAGTAGGTATTCTCACCTCCATTTTATAGGTGAGGAAATTGAGGCTCAGCAACATTAAGCAACTTGACTACAGTCATGCAGCTCAGTAGGTGACAGATTTGATTTTTTTGAATCCACATCTCTCAGATTCTAAAATCAACTCCATGTTAACTGATAAATGCAGGTTTACCACTTATTTCCAACCATTAGTAAAGACAAATTGAAAGTTCACTGGACAAGAACATATTCTGGGTATATTTTACCTTTTTCCAAGCACAACTGCTCCAGGGTCTTGAGATTTTGCCTCCAGCTCCTGAACTTCATCTACTAATGTTTTAAAAGAAGTCCTCTTGATACTACAAAAAAATTATTTTTTTTTTGCATGGAAATACTCTTGTGGAGACTTAAAATCTTACAAAATTAGATATCTGGTTTAGTGTTATGCTGTTGATAAGTACGACAGTAACCAGAGTACAAAGAGTTTTTCAGTAGAATCTAAAAAATTACACCTTTGAGCACTAAATAGAGAAATAATATTTAAAGTAATTGGTTTAGGTTTATAATATTAAATAAACATAATTTGGTTAACTTTAATGATACCTTTTGTTGTGGGGTAAGAGTTAACCTTTTAAAACTTAGAACACTTGAGAAAAATTAGTAAGGTTTTTGTTTCTTATATATTTTACATATGTTTAGACTCAGGCAAACAAAACATTTCTTTTCACAATTATTTGCTTAGAAGAAATTATGTCTTTGGATATAACAGAACTCTTCTTCCTTGTATGGGTTTGAAGAATAATTTCTAAAATAGTCTCTAGTTCTCTCCAATGTATTTCTTCTTGATGTTAAAAAGATTCAGTCTTTTAAACTAATTTTGTTTTCTAGTTCCTCAATCACTTTCTTCTTTATTAATTTATTTATTTAGAATGAATTAGTATATCTAGTTCCTATTCTGCAAACTCTATACTCTTAAGCTAATGTTACAACAGAGAAGCCTGAGGATTAATATGTACCTATATTTTTACATACATAACTGAGAGTTATACTTACACTTTATATGCCACATCTAGAAGCAAAGATGCCACGGGGATAAATAATAGGCCCATCCAAAAGACTCCGGAACTGAACAACATGGCTGCCTGTGAAAATAATCATCAGAAACAATATTACCTTAAAAGCCAAGGAAAATATCATTCACATCCAGTTCTTATATGATTTAAATAAAGTCACTTTAAGAATATTATTCTACAAGGAGGTATACAAAAACTCTGAATTCAAACTTATGAAACGTGTTAAAACATGCATTTACTCCTCTCATTTTTTCCCCTTAAGTAGCTAATATAGCAAAGGTTTATGTGCCAAATCTTTTCATATTTTTAAATTAAAATTCTCATTACTATGGCCAATGCATGGAGGAATAAACCTTGACCTGCTTTTATAATGTAGAATATCAAAATCAATCTTTTTGAGCCAGCTTGAAACATACTCTGGATTAAATTCCCTTATAATGTAACATACTAAAAAAAATCCTATTTGGAAACAAGTTTACTTTTCCTGGAAAATGAAAATTAACTTTACTTTTGTAAATATTATTTAAAAAATTACCAGATAAATCATGAAAGCAGTATAATCAAATTATCTCTGAAATTAACAATCTGATTACTTTTGGCTGATATTAGGTAGGAATAATTTTAATATTAAAACTATCTTTAATCCTTCCTTTGTATTAAATTTCACACTGCTTTATCAGAGCCTCTTGGATTGCAAAGGAAATGATTCTATGATGAAAAAATTAAATTCTATTATTTGTTTGCAATTACAATAAAAAAACCTCTTTGTAATGTAATTAGATTACAGAGGGCTTAAAAGGCAGTGTTGTAAAATAAAACTGAAACATTTTGTTTCACTTCTTTGAGTCTATTTATCAAAAATAAATTTGCAATATCTATTTAAATTCTTAAGTGTATTGCTATAAGTTCTTCAAAAAAGTAGCCAACTAATTGATGCATATTTACATCCCACTAGAAACCACACAGGCAAATTTTTGTTTTACTAGGTAGGGCTCAGGAATTAAGAGTGATCTAGAGTATCATCATTACACATAAACAATCCTTATCAATCAATTCTTATCAAATATAAAGATTTTTATTTCAAATTATTTTCAGAGTCATTTGGTCTCTCAGCTGAGTACCAGGAACTGCTTTTTACATTCCCCCCCCACATTGACACAGGCTAATGGTACAGACTCTTGGTTCCAGGATACTGAGAGTCTTCCCATACTGCATAAAATAACACTGAACACTTATTTTTAAAATAAAACATAACATTACAAAAAATTTCAGGAAATAAATTTTTCCACGTGAATTCAATGGAATAGCACCCATATTCTAAATGAAAAATATTCACATAAAAGTCACTTTATTTTACAAGCAAAACATGATCTTTGACATGTTTGCTGACATCCTCAATAGTGAAAACCAACAATAACTATGTAATAGGAAGTATTTATCAAGTCAGTGGCTTTTGTTTAGATTGAAGGAAGCTCTCTAGGAAGGTAATAAGTGTAAAAAAATATATTTCTTTTTCTTTCTGGAGGGAAAAGGTAAGATAACAGTCTAAGTCGTACAACCAAAAATACCACGTTTACTTGGCTTAACTTTGATATATTTTAATTGGGGGGCAAGGGATGAAAGATTTATTCTTGCCTTTGCCACCCTGTAAAATGTCCCCTGGTGGAAAAGGCAGCAGCGGTGGTGGAGCCTGGAGGCTGCTAATTCTGACTATTGTGATGCTAACTATGAATGGAGGAACAACTGGCACCCACTATTCAGTCCACCCAGCCTTTGGCTTTACAAACGAACAACATGAATTGAGGGAAGAAAGTTTTTCTGCGTCATATCTGAAAGCCTGTCAGATTTTTTTTTCTTTTGCCGAGTTAATCCAAACCTAAAAGATTTAAAGCCGACATTCGCATTAAAGACAGAGTCTCTTTGTATTTTTTGGAAGAAGAGGGGGAGAAAATAAAATCCCACAGAGGTATTTCCTTCCTTTCTGTACCAGAAAGCTTCCCCTCACTCTGTAGAAACCATTTTTGTCTCTAACTTTTCACATCTCTCCCCTCACAGGCAGGTCATCTGGGAAAAGGCAAACGGATCCCCGCAGACAATGGCAGTAACAGGAGCAGCTTGTTTGGGGCTGGGCTGGGGCTCCCTCCGAGAGTGGTTTGCAAATTGCTCCTAAGGTGGGGGATTTGTGGGCCATGCCAAGTGGCCCCACCGCCCCTCCTGGAGGCCCTGTGAAACCCGATGGAATCTGCCACAAAAGTGGCTCCCGGGAGACTTGAGAAAGGAACAGCCGAGAGCGCTGCAAAGCTGCTAAACTGGAGGGCACAGGCCCTGTGCAGGGAACAAACAACCACTTGTCTCTGCTGAAGGACGCTGGCTTGAAATTGTCCCACGCGGGCTTCAAAAATAAACCAATGCTGCCTGAAAATGCAAGTTTCGGCAGAGGAATTGTTCTGAAATCTCCATGTGAACTTGCAGAAAAAGAACGTTTGAGAAAGCATGGGCTCAAGTGCAATTACCAAGCCATGGGGGGCTTGGCCATATAAGAAGGGCTTACCTTCTGACCCACAATGGGGTGGACCGTGAGCAACCTACAAGTTCCTATACCAGGGGGGAGAAACACCTCAGGGGTTCCAAGTTCAATCTTGTAGAAGAGAGAACGTAAGCCTTTGGTATGTGGATTTTAAAGTCTACCTCTACTTTTACACAGAGTGGTGCAGCTGTAACTCTTCCTCTTGGGTAATGTACAGATGCCCTTTGGGGAACTCGAGGACTATACCGTGGACTCTAATTCAAGTAGGTCTGGTGGTAAACAGCCCTGGTAGCACCTCGCTGGGTCCTTCTCAGCTGCCACGCTTTAAGGAGGTAACTTCTGAGTCTCAGTTTCCTCAGCTGAAAAATGGAGTGAATCATAAGCGTCCCACCCTGCATTCCCTCCCAGGATTATTAGAATTCAACCAGATAATGTTTGTAAAGTGGTTGCTGCTATTGATTATTAACAAACTCTCAGTTCTTCATTTCATTTTCAAATGTCATCAAATACTCTAGTCTTTTTATCTTTCTAGTGATCTGAGAGATTAAAAGTAAAAAAATACCATTCCATAAACTTCAAGGAAGGAAATCTTTATCATAATATCATATTAACCGTAAGTCAGTTTATAAATTTCAATTTTCATCTCAGTGCATGATTGGCTCAGCTAATATTTTGAAATGCAATACTGAAATGTAGGCAAAAGTAACTGATCACTAATAAATTGCCATTCATCTTAATGTATTAATTTAGGAAATGGAGATAAATTTTTATCATATAAATTATTAAAGACTGTATGAGCATAACATTAATTTTGGGAGGGAAAATTATTCAGAAAACAGTGCTGTAAAGCTTGGTTAGTTATTTTTCTGGGGAGGGCAGTAAGATAAATTAAAACAAATTCCATAGCAGCTAGCGAGTTAATGTTAACAACAATTAAAAAAAAACAAACCCAAGAAGTGATTATTTACTAAGTGTCTGGATAAAGCTTTATATGCGGGCTTTCTAAGATGAAAAACAGTAAGAAAACTATAAAAAAGGAAATGCTTTAAAGAAATGATTCAAACTTCATGTTCAAAAAGAACAGAACTTAAAAGTAAATGATAAACAAGAAGACAAGAAACTAAGAGAATGACTGCCACAAATATATGGAATTCTGGGTTAAAATCTAATTATAGAAATAGTTCATTTATCTTCATAGGATTATGTAAGATCAGATAGGCAAAAGACCTGAGAAGGTATTCGCAAAAGAAACAAGTAATCAACAATATGGAAAAGCACTGAGCCTCTCTGTAGTCACAGAAACACTATCAAATTAAATTGGATTAAAAATTTCGCTTGTACAGATGGGTGTAGGATGGGATAATGCTGAAACAGGTATTTGTAACAATTTATATTCCCACCAGCAAAGTACTAGCCTTTGGCAAAGGTATTTGGCAATGTGCACCAAAGACACACATTCACTCCCAATTTGATGATTTGTTTCTGGGAGAAGGTGTTTGCTGTGTCTTGTCCTTAAGTACCCCAGAAAAACATGTTCTTAATCTTAATCCATTCCTGTGGGTGTGAACTCATTGTAAATAGGACCTGTTGCTGAGGCAACGTCAATTAAGGTGTGGCCCAATAGAATCAGGATGGGTTTGAATCCTATTACTAGAGACCTTATGGAGAAGGACACAGAGAAGCTGGAACTCAGAGAGAAATCTCAGGTGCACTGCCATGAGATGGAAAAGCCAAGGAACCCCAGTAATTGCGGGGCAACTAGAAGATACTGACTCTGGGGGGGAAGCAAGTCTCTAAAACTGTGAGCTAGTAAAGTTCTGTTGTTAAGCCAACCCATTGTACGGTATTTGTTTTAGTAGCTGGGAAACTAAAACAGTGTTAACATTTGATACAACTTTTGCATATAGATAAACTGTTTTGGGGCACTAGTCTTGCAAAGTTCTCCCCCAAAATGGGCCCCTTGGTTCAAGGTGTAGTCAAAGTGAGAACCACAGTAGGCCCCTCTTAGAAAATCACTGTGCTGAGTAGAGTTAGGGCTTCCCAAATGTATTTGTTGACCATGGATCCTTTTTCCCCACATACTGCTTCCTACCAATCAAGGAATTAATTTTGGAGAATGCAAATGTCCACAGTGGGTTCTTTTAAATAGGAAAACATTAGAGAAAACTAACATGATATTAACTGAGCTGTTAAAGATGTTGTTCCCAGAATGTAATTATTAGAAAACTGATGGTTCAGAAGAAACCTGAGTAAAGGGAAAGGTAAAATACTCCTGGAATTCTCTCTGAAGTTCTTATGTTATCATGTTAAAACAACCTTCATAGGAGGGCTGGCAGGTTCCATTATCATCTAATGGTTATCACCCACAAATCCTGTGGCCAAGATCTCTCACCTGTACTTCAAAAACACTCTCCAGCTCTGAACTTGAATGTTGCCCAGGCACCACAAGTCTGACACATCCCAAAGGGAACACATATTGTCTTCCCCTAAAAGCCTTTTATCCTGCCTATTCTGAGAATGGCATCACCACCACTTACCTAAGACAGAAGTCTGAGCCCCATTTTTGAATTGTCTCTACACCACAAACAATATAGCACCAAGTACTTTGGTGCATATACTGTAGTATCTTTGGACCTACCCACTTCTTGCCAACCCTGCTGCCATGATCCCAGTCCAAATATCCTGTCTGTCCTGCTGCAACAGAATCCCTGATTCCAGTCTTATTCTATTTCTAGCCATTCTCCACACTAAAGCCAGAGGGATATTTCTAAAGTACAAATTAGATTTTAGCCCTTTCAATGGCTTCACACCGTCCTCAGGATAGAGTCCAAAATCCTTCATATGGTTTCAAGACCTTTCCTATCTGACTTGATTGCTTTTCCAATATCATCCATATCTCAAGCTGGCTCCCATCTCTAGCTCCATGTATGCTTCAGTTCCTGGAATGTCCCTACGCTCATTCTCATCCTTGGGTCATTGCATTTTGATTCCCACTTGCCCCTCAATTTTCATATCAGATGCCAATTCCTTAGACGGGATTAGCTGGCCCTACTTTGTGCTTCCATTATGGTGCCATCTATTTCCCGTTTTCTAGTTGCTCCTTTCTCTCCCCATCAGAGCATGATTTCTGTAAGGAGGGAAATAGCTCTCATAACCCAAGTGCTTAACCATCCAGTGGCTGTTCAAAAAAGAACTGGTGAATAATTAAGTTCTTACAACCTAGTGTTGAGAGAGATTAAAAGTAAAAAAATACCAGCACCTTGGGACTGGGTTTCTGAAATGTGGTGGTTAGTTTGCATGGTTTTCTTGTGCTCTGGCATGGGTGACATTTGTGTGACTGGGGAGAGGGAAGAGGTTGATCTGGCTCCTAACCATCCCTTTCCAATACATGTTGCCTTTTCTGTTAAAAAAGCTGAGCAACATGCATTAAAAGCCAAATATGTTAAACTATCTTTTTTTTCAATATGAATTAACAGATCTATTTCATAAATCCAGGGAAAGTATGTTATCCAGAAATAATGGTTGTGTTGGGGTTGCTGAATGAGCAGGAAGAGAAGGTCTGGTACTATTATAAACGAAGGCTACACAACATGAGTATTTAGCTATGTTAAAAAGAAGCAGAATAGATAATTATACAGTCTTCCCCACCCCCAGATATAACTTTAGACTTGTAACTGCTCAGACCCCAAACTCAGGAGTCAACTTTGCTTCCCCCTTTTCTCTCACACTACACATCTAATCCCTGGGCAAATCCTATCTGCCCTATTTAAAAAAAATATCCAAAATACATCCATTTCATACCCTCTCTGCCCTTGCCCAAGCACCCATCATCTCTTGATTGAATTACTATAAGAGCCTTCTGTGTGGTCTCTCTGCCTTTTCCCTGTCCCCTACAGCCTTTTTCCCCCCCTTTATATTTAAAGGAGTTTTACATAAAAGTTACATTGAAAATATAGGGGATTCCCATATACTCCATCTCCTCTCCCTCTCACACTTTCCCCCATTAACATCTTTATTAGTGAGGTACATTTGTTACAATTGATGAACGAACACTGAAGCATTGCTACTAACCATGGTCTGTAGTTTACATTGTGGTTTATACTTTGCACTGCACAATTGTACAGGATTTGACAAAATGTATAACGGCCTGCATCTGTCATTGCAATATCAGGCACACCAATTCCAATGTCCCCAAAATGTCCCATGTTATACCTATTCTTCCCTCTCCTCCTCAGAACCTCTGGTGACCACTGTCTTTATATCAGTGTTACATATCAATGTTACAAGTTCTTCCATTACCAGAATAAAAGTAAGTACACCCTGGTCCATAGGTGCATTCCCTTCTTATGTGTGTTTATCCCTCAATCTTGGAAACTTGTTCCTGATTAAGAGGGGGCTAAAATCCCATGGGGCAGAGGGATGGAACTGTCCTGCTTGCAGTTGTAGATATTCTTTTTTTTTTTTGGGGGGGGGGGAGATAGGTGTTGTCTATCATCATCCTTTTTTGTTAGTTGTCCTGGGCAAGTCCAATGAACAGGAGTGTAGGTGTTGACTACTGAGATTTGAGGCTCAACTGGCATATGAACAGATAAAAAATGTATGTCTCTGGGACATATATTTAACGGGTATAGTGCTAATTATAGGCTCAAATATAACCCAGTGTAGGAAAATTATGAATCTAACTCTGAAACATTGGGGAGATAGGTTATCATATATTCCAAGGTAAGATCCACTGATGGGGTGATTTCCTGGGATTGTCTGCCCTGCCTATAGTGTATAGATGTCTCTAGAGCCCTCAGGACTCTACTTGAGACATTGTTTAGTGTGGCAGTGATATCTTCCTGAGATGTGCATAAGCATTATCTCTGGAATGACCTCCTGACTCACTCTGAAATCTCTTAGCCATAAAAAATCATTTGTATATAATATTTCCCTCATTTGGTCAAGGTCTTTTTCTAGATGCATTTGGTATTAATCCCTCAGTGCCAGGGAGGCCCATCCCTGGGAGTCATGTTCCACACTGGAAGGAAAACAGTGAACTTATATGCTGAGCTTGGCTTAGAGAGAGGGGACATGTGAGCAACAAGGAGGCTTTCAGGAGGTAACTCTTAGGCAATATATTTTACCAGGCTAAGTGTCAATATTACAAGAATAAGGTTCATAAGTACAAGCATCAGTGTCAAGGGCATGGCATGCTGCTCAGTTTTCTTTTGCTAGGCACAGCCTATGTACTCTAGAGATTCTTACCACTCTATTAGGGAATGCAGCAGAACTCCTCAGGATGGGAATTTATTATTTTGTTGGTTATTGTGTGGGTCTCCACCCACTGAGATAACACCCCATGACCACATGAACTCACTCACATTCCACAGAGGCATGCCCCAGGTGCATCCTTCCCCACACATCCCCCTACCACTGACACCCTATACCAGCAATCCTCCCCTGCCAGAATTGTAACTTTTCTGTAATCCAAAACCTCCCCCAAAGCCAAAAAAAAAATTGTTTTTTGCCTTATGTCTTCTATCACTGTAAGATAAGATCTATTATCTCTTTATTTTTTATTTTTGAGGTATCTGGGGCTGGGGGTTGAACCCAGTACTTTGTATGTGGGAAGCCAGTGCTCAACCACTAAGCCACATTGGCTTCCCTGAGTTGGTTTTTCCATTTGTTTTGCTCACTGTTTTTTTTTTTTTTTC